>CM033724.1:1851869-1942336 GCA_019671005.1 Hibiscus mutabilis
TGTCAATCTTTTTTACTTCATGGTTTTTAAACTATATTTTATAGCAATTTTTAAATTTTTTATATGCTTTGATGTCAGGTTTAGTATGCCGTGTGACACGTTGTCTATCTTTATGACAGCTTTCTCTTATGAGATTATCGATGGTTTCTTCAAATTTTGATATCTTTTATGGATGTTTGCCAAAGTGTTAAAATTTTGCAACAAAAATATTGCATAATTACCGGAGCGCTCTGGTAGAAGTTGATGGTTACTGAATTTTATTTTGAAGACTTTATAAGTTCTTTTATAAAGTTACGGATTTTGCTTTTTCAGCTCCCACACTCTTTAGATTTTGATGTATATTTTTCATATACTCAATGATTATTCATGTTTTTTAGGTGTATCTGTTTGTAATCATTTTCACTTTTAATAAAATTTAGTTTCTTGTTAAAAAAAAGTATACTTTCGATATTTGAAAGTTTTGTACCATTAATCAAGTATACTTCCAACGAGACATTAGCATCGTAAGACTCTTTATCAGGTTCATGTTTAGTTAGTGTGGCTAATGAAGACAAAAATTTTCGGTCCCTTTTTTATATTTTAACATTAAAATATTAAATTTTAAATAATAGTTTTAAATTTTACATTTTAAATTTTAACCTTAAACTCTAAAATATAGACTATACCCCTAATTCTTTAAACTCTAATCTTAATTTTAAACCTAATTTTTTAATGTGAGAACATAAATAAAAACACTAAAAAGGAACGACAAAAGAATAATAAAACATTAACATTATAAAATTTTGAATTCAAATCTTTAAAAAATAATAATATTAAATATTTGTTAGAAAATTTTAATTATTTCTGTGTTTCTAACCAATTTAACAAGAATAATTTTTGTTTAAATAGTTATATACAGAAAAGACACCACCACAAAACGACATAATACAAAAGTCCAAATTTTATATATATATTTGATAGCGGTAAGTTTTCACATAAAACAAATAAAATAAAATAAAAGTGTAACATATCTTAATTGTGTCAAAAATGAATAAAATTAGAGCATGAAAAAATTGAAATTTTGAGGCAATATGAAATAGTGGGTAAATATTTGAATATGATTTGAAGTTTAATTTGACATTTAAATATTTTGGTTTAATTAGTTGTTTGAATTCGATTTAAGATTTAATTTAAGGCTTAATTTTTTTTGGTATAATTAAGTTCTTGAACTTCATTTTTTATTTGAATTGGTATTTAAATTTGGGATATAAATTCACTACTCTTTTTTGTGCTCACCACCAAAAAAATCTCATTTTAAACCCTAATTTTAAATTCTAAATCTAAACATACACCTACACCATAAAAATACACCATACACCTAATACTCTAAACCCTAATCCTAATTCCTAACATTAATCTCTAATCCTAAACGCTAAACCTATTTTTTAATGATAAGACACCGAAAAAGGACAAACGATTTCTACTCCTAAAATTAGATATTTGATCCAAATTGATACTTTCAATAAAAGACTTATTTGAACAAATAAGTGTCAATTTGAACCGAAAGGCAAATTCACTAACTAAGCAGACAAAAATATAGGCACCGAATTAAATATTAAAATAAATTCAGGAACCTCTATTCAAAAATAAATAAATCCAGGCACCTGGTTGAAAAATAGATACTAAATTGAACTTTAAAATTAAATATAAGTATCAAATTATATATTTACCCTAAAATAAAAATGGAGCTTATTCTAAGGTATGTAAACAGTTGCAGTTGTATATATAACTGTTTTTCGACATGACAGATAAAATTTAAGACAACAAAACGTTGTCAACGGCAGGCACCGCCACCTCCAACAGCCTTTTTCCACCTTAACAGCACAGCAACTCCCTACCCTTTGCGCTTTGATATTTAGCATTCCAAATTCCATGCAACCCACATCGCCCCCTGTCTCCAACACCCAATTAGTATTCCATCTTCCTCCTGACACGGCGGACGCCACCCAACAGTTTCCATTCCTGCCGCCGCCGCCACAGCCATGGCCTTTCTCCGTCAACTTCAACTCGTAATCCAACCTTTTATCCTACTGCTTTTTTCCATGGTTTCCATTTCTTATGCATTGTCGGATCCCGAAATCCTTCTCAAGTTTAAATCCTCGTTGACAAACCACACTGCTTTGAAGAGCTGGGAAAACAATTCCAACCCTGTATGCAACGGCGAGCGTTCCAACTGGATTGGCGTCGTTTGTCAGAAAGGCGCCGTTTTGGGGTTGAAACTCGAGAACATGGGACTCTCAGGCACCATTGATGCCAACACCTTGGTCGCCTTGTCCAGCTTGAGAACCTTAAACTTTATGAACAATAATTTTAATGGTTCGATCCCTGAGTTCAATAAACTTACCGGGTTGAGATCCATTTTTTTATCCTACAATCGGTTTTCTGGAGACATTCCAGGCAATGCATTTCAAGGAATGGTTCGGCTCAACAAGCTGTATCTATCGAAAAACCGGTTTACGGGTCCGATTCCGGCATCGGTGACCACCCTGCCCAGGCTTTCGGACCTTAAACTCGATGGCAACCGGTTTTCGGGGGAAATACCAGATTTTAAGCAGGAGAAGTTGCATGTAGTTGATCTCTCGAATAATCAATTGGAGGGTCCTATACCAGCAAGCCTTAGTAAGATGAATGCAGACATGTTTGCAGGTATATAATTATTAATTTCTTCATTACGAGTTAGTATATCGAATCGAACGAAAAAATTCCGAGTATACAAAATGTGTGATTATATATGGAAATGCAGGCAATAAAGGTGTTTGTGGAGCACCATTGAAGGAGTGTGAAGCGACTGTTACAATTATTTTTCCAACATCGACGACCCCTGCTGATCCAAGCGAAAACGTTTCTCCCAATTTCATGAAGAAGATCTCAATGTGGATTATTGTGATCCCGATCGTTGTTGGGGTCTTTATACTACTAGCCATAGTTGCATTCATCATAATCAATCAACGCAAAAAACAGCAATCAGCTCCAAAACTGAAGGCTCTCAAGGTAGAAGACCGTGCTTCTGCCGCCTTGTCTCTGCACTCAAGAAACCGAGCGAAGCCCGCGGAGGCCGGTCCGAAGCTTACTTTTGTGAGGGATGATGATAGAGACAAGTTTGATTTGCAGGACTTGCTGAAAGGCTCGGCTGAGATATTGGGAAGCGGGTGTTTCGGTTCATCTTATAGGACGTGTCTACCGGATGGGACTGCCATGGTGGTGAAGAGGTATAAACAGATGAAAGGCGCCGGGAAAGAAGATTTCCAAGAGCATATGAGGAGGATTGGAAGACTGAGACATAACAACGTGCTTACTCTCGTCGCTTATTATTACAGGAAGGACGAAAAGCTCCTTGTCTGCGATTTTATCCAGAATTGCAGCTTGGCTGTTCATCTTCATGGTATGTTGTTTATTTAATTAAAACTTTCCCTACAATATCAATAATTATTACCAAGTCATGGCTAAGATATGTTCAAATACAGAGTGTTTTTGACTATGTATTTTTCTGCAGCTCATCAAACTTTGGGGCAACCAGGTCTTGATTGGCCAACTCGGTTGAAGATTGTGAAAGGTGTAGCCAAGGGGCTTGCGTACCTACACAAGGAGTTGCCTACTTTGATCGCACCACACGGTCACCTCAAGTCCTCAAACGTTCTCCTCAACGAATCCTTCGAACCCGTCCTCACCGATTATGCTCTGATCCCGGTCATCAACGCGGAGAGTGCTCACGAGCTCATGGTGGCCTATAAATCACCCGAATATGTGCAACACGGTAGAGTGACGAAGAAGACCGACGTATGGAGTCTCGGTGTATTGATCCTAGAGATTATGACCGGGAAGTTCCCCTCAAACTTCTTGTTAAAGGGTAAAGGAAACGATGAAGAGGACATAGTGACATGGGTGAAATCGAAACGCGGTGAAGACGACAGAGAAACGTTGTTGACGAACTTGGAGGTATTCGACAGAGAAATGGGAGCCATAGGCGTCGGTGACGGGAAAACGATGAAGCAGCTGTTGAAGATCGGGTTGAGTTGCTGCGAAGAGGATGTGCAGAAGAGAATAGATTTGAAAGAAGCTGTGGGGAGAATTGAAGGGTTGAAGCTCGGGGACATGAGTAGTGATGGGGAATTCTTCTCGGCAATTGCCAGTGACAGTGAGGAGGACAGGAAGTGGTGATGTCCCATGAATTATGTTCATGTTTGATGTCCTGTTTTGTGTGGAAATTTGTTGAATGTTGCATCTGATGTTAGAGATTTGATGTTCAATGCCTTTATTTGTGTATCTCCAGATTTCCTCTAGGACTGGTTATATTATGTGTAGCTTGCAATTGCATGTATTACCTAATTTCTCCATCCTTTACCTACATTATATTATATTATATTATATTATATTATATTATATTTATATATTAAAGGGTAAAATACTTAAATCATCACTCAAATTTTCTCTGTCACCTTTTTAGTCACTGAACTTTAAAAAAGACCAATTTACTCACTCAACTTTCAACATTGTGTTTTTTTCATCACTCCTCTTAGTAGACGATGACGTGGCTTTTTTTAATAGTTTCTTCAGCCACTTAGGATTTGAGTCATTTAAAAATTGATTAAAAATTAAATTCCTATTTTAAGGAATTAAAATCCCAAACCCTAATTACATCTTCAACATTCAAAAGAAAAGAAAAACTAGAGGTATATTTGGTGAAGAAGAGGAAGGAAGAAAACAAAGGTGGAGAAATGGAGTCAATGTCAGAGACGAACGATATTCTAATATGCAGGTGTGGGCTACTTGACCGCAGGTTTCGATTCTGGTTTGTTGCAGAAGAAAACATCATTTGTTCTATCGAAGAACTGGGAAAAAGTTTACCGAATTCGATGAATCCTTATCTAAACATGCTAAAATAGTTTTCATAAGGTTCTCTACCAATAAAAAGATCAGTGCTTATATTTGGTCATACTACAAGCAACAATGCTGCAAATGAACGTTTCAGTTATGAAATAGATTTGAGTTTTGCTCACAATAATTGGATGGTTTTAATGTCCCTGAATCTGTGATGCTTGGCAATGGCGGCAACACCTATTGCTTAATTGCACTAATCAAAGCCTTAAAAATAATTACTTTTCCTAATCAAATCAAAATATTAAAGGCCTTGGACCTGATGAATTTTTAATCAAGAAATTAGGGAATTAAACAATTGGGTTAAAATATGAAAACGTGAAGAGCAAAGTGAGTTCAGAGAAGAGACGTCATTATTGGCAATGTAAAAGGAAGACAATGAAACAACCCTTTCTGTGTTTAATGGGAACCCAAAAATCAACGGCTGCCGCAGGATGTAACAGAAGTAATAATTGTTGTCGAATTTGAAAGCAAAAGTGAAAATGTTTGCAGCACTGTGGAGCAACAGAGTCGATGGCATTGGCGGGCATGGTGAAAACGAATGTAAGTATCCTCAATGCACTGTCGTTTAGAATTTTTTTTGGTTAAATGGATTTGAGGAAAATTTTGGGACTCATTAGTCGTCATCAACGGTGACCGACGGTGGCCGATCAATGGTCAGAATCTAGAGAAAAATAAAGATAAAAATGAAAAGAAAAGAAAGGGAAAAAGTGAAAATGATGGGAATTTAATTTTTATATTGGTTTTAAAACCAAGTCGTTTTAGTGTGAATTTGACATGTTTAAAAAGATTTCGTTTCGGTATCGTACGTCATGTCATAACGCTGTTAATTACTTGACGGTGGAGTGATTAAAAAGTTCACTGTTTAAAGTTCAGTGAGTAAATTGAAAGTTTTAAAAGTTCAGTGACCAAAATAAGTCAGATAATAAAGTTCAGTTAATTTACCCTATATTAAATAACTATTACATTCTTTACCGGTTGAGGTTTTCTATTTTATTTTTTAAAAATAAATTTAAAATTAATTGGCAATAAATTGAGAAACGCAGCTTAAGCTTACTGTTAATAATTGAAAAATAAAAGAATATATATGTGTGAAACAAGATAAAATATTTTAACAACCATTTTAATTATTTTTTTGAAGATTAAATAAAATTTTACGAATGTTTATTTTTGAATGGACTAAACTATAATTTCAACATTTTGAGAGACTAAAGCCCCCTATCTAACATTTTATCATTTTAGTAATTTACTTTTTTTATTTTTAAAGGAATGAAACTATAATTTCAGCATTTTAATTTATTTTTTATTTCTGAAGATATTCGAACTATAATCTCAGCATTTTGGCCCATCCCCATTTGTAGAACTACTCTATAATTTTTAGTCAAATAGAATTTTAACGGTTAAAGTTGTCATTATTATCATTTTAGCATCCGAAGAATTTTTTTATTCGATTTAGTCTATAAACTTTTTTACGTAACAAAAAATAAAAAATACAAAGTTTTATCAATTTTATATTAAAAATATCATAAATATTAAAATATATTTTGTGTTATAAAAGACTTTTAATATTTTAACACTTTTCTAATATATTTTGTCACGTTCTTAGAGTACCACATAATTTTTTTCCCAAAAAATTTGAGATAACATGATTAACCGTTGAAAGGTTCTAGAACCAAAATGAAACAAAAAAATATTCAGGTATAATTAGAGATATTGCATAAGAAGTCCCTAAACTATAAACTATATTATAAATTGCTTGATTAACTTTAAAACATTCTATATCAATCCCAAACTATAACCCATTCTCTAAATTTTAGAACATTCTATATTAGTCCCCAGACTATTAGTATCATTCCATTTTGATCCTTTTGTTAGCACGTTGTTAACTCTACTGGTTTAAAAAAAATTAATCTGTTTTTGAAGGTATGGGAATTGAACATGTGACCTTCTTAGTTTGAGGACTAATATAAAATATTTTAAAGTTTAGAGATCAATTTAAAATGAGATCATAGTTTAGGGATTGATATAAAATATTTTTAAATTTAAGGGTTAATTTAAAATGAATGTCATAGTTTGGAGACCTTCAATGTAACGACCCGTATCGGTACTTGTGAAAATATGAGATTTTCAGTTAGCAGTTCATATCGGTACGCTAGTGAGTACTGATATCCGAGGGTACCGTATCGATACTCGTGTCTGAGTACCGGTACCCGATACGTGAAATAATCAAAAATGTAAATTAAGCGTGGAAAGTGACGTGAGTTTTAATAATTGAATTATGCCTTAATAAATGAGATAATGAGGATCAATTGAGACGATAAATAAGATTAATTGTATACTTCTTCATAATGTAATAACGAGTTGGTAAACTTAAATGATGGCTTGATAATTGATAGAAATCATAGAGATTGGTAATCATATAAATGTTGTGTGTTGTGTGGTAAACGTGTTCATGTTGTGTGCTATTTGGACACTTGATTGGTTGAGTTACCTTGTTGATGGGTTCCGGATACGCTAGGAGAAAGTGCTGCAACACCATGGTTAGAGATGCTGAATGTACGTTCATAAAGTTGTGTGGCACCAGGTCTTATTCGAAAATGCTCGACGAGAGATTTCGAGCATGGGTGTACGTTTCCAAAGCTGTGTGGCACCGGGTCTCACCTAAAGGGTGTACGTTCCTAAAGCTGTGTGGTACCAAGTCTCACCCCGAGAGAGAAAAGAATGTACATTCCCGAAGCTATGTGGCACCAGGCCTCACTCATAGTGTATGTTCCTAAAGATGTGTGGCACCGAGTCTCTCTCATGGTTGTTGGTATGATCTGTGTGATGATGTGTGGATGCGAGCCTTGCCCAAGAGTGTACGATCCCGATGCTGTGTGGATGCGGGCATCACTCCAGGTTTATGGTATAATTTTGTGTGCTTTTTCTCGGATGATCTGGTAAGATCCCGAGTATGATTGGGCCTTGTGGGTCATGTTTGATGATTGTTATGTTGAGAGCATGTGTTTAGGCGAATAGTGGTAGCGTCATGTGTTTATTTATCTCTCTTTATTGCTCGTACTAACTTGCATGCTTATGTTTATGATTAGCAAGAAGTATAGTAGAGTAGACATGTGCCACTAAGCTTTGTAAGCTCAACTCTCAGAATCGTTATTTCCGTGCGTTGGTTGATCGCGGGATAGAGGAGCACTGTCTGTATAGGATTCCATCAAGTGGCGTTGTCAGAGTATGATACTTATATTTAGTGGGTTGTATATTCATAGTACCTTACGCGTTGGAGTCTGTAATCTTTATTTTTGAATTTGTATTAACCAAGTCAAATGTTTTAATTTAATTGAAACTCCTTTGTAACGTTTTAATCGTTTATATATTTATTTTGAATCGTGGGTTTTAAATGTTTTTGGAAAACATTTTATTTGGTCTAAATCAAATTGAGAAATTTTATAGTTTTAGGTTAGGCTCGAGGCCCAAAAGTAACATTCAGGTTGAGGGTGTTACATGCATTGGACTCATAATAATATTGAGCCAAAAATATTTTGGGATTAATTGTTTTCCCCAAATATTTTGTTGGAAAACCACTTCAGCCCAATGTTTTTATTGTTACATAAATAGTTAGATTGTTTCAATCAACAAGAACAATTAAACAAACACACCTTACTTGCATGTAATTAGTTTTGTTTTGTAAACTCGTCGCTATTTGGTTGGGTAATTAGTTTTGATTGTTTCCAATAAAACAAACAAATAAACCCACCAAAACATCCTTCTTAATTAGCCAACATCTTTAATTATAAAAGACAAAACAAAGACTAAAATCAACCACAAATTGTTATGAATCCAAAGCACAGCGAGATAAACATGCGGAGAAGAAATGGAGTAGAAAGGAAAGATCAAAACGTGGCAGTGGCAATAGACAAGGACAAGGGCAGCCAATATGCATTGAAATGGACCGTCGATCATCTTATGTCCAGGGGTCAAACCATCACTCTTCTCCATGTTAAAACCAAACATTCTTCAATCCCCTCCTCATGTATGTTTCATTCAATTATATGATATATATATATATAGGGTTTATATATTATGTATGCGTGGCTAGCTGGTAGTACGTAAACTTGCTGATCTGATGAATACATGCAGCTGGTAAGCAAGAACTGGAAAATCAAGCCAAGGAGATCTTTCTTCCTTTCCGATGCTTCTGCTCCCGGAAGCTTGTACGTTTTCGTTCCGATTCCGGTTTTCGTTTTTCGTTCTCTTTTCTCTGATGGTAAATTTATTGTGTTATGTGTGTAATATTTGCAACAGCTCACCAGTAATGAAATCATACTGGAGGATACCGACATAGCTAAAGCCCTGGTCGAATATGTTTTGTCCACTTCGGTCGAGGTCTTGGTACTCGGCACACCGACGAAAGGCGGTTTTGTCAGGTGTTTTGATTGATTCCCCTTTCTCTGCGCAACACGGACATTGATTCGGCTAATTGATCTAACTCTACATTTGCCTATCTTTGTCAAATGTCTGACAGAAGATTCAGGAGCGTGGAGCTTACGACTACGGTCTCGAAAGCGGCTCCAGATTACTGCACGGTGTATGTGATCGGCAAAGGGAAAATTTCGTCAGTACGATCTGCTACCGCTTCCTCTCCAGCAAAACTTAACATGCCTGCGCCTCAACTGCTGCTGCCTCAACCCTGTAACATTCCCGAAACACCAGAAACCCCTCCGGTTCATGCACCTTACCCCAGATTCAGAGGTTCTGGTAGTGGTAAGTCACAACTTCCACTACGCCACTTGTATGAAGACATGGAAATTATCAAGTAAGTTGTACTAAGATCATCAACAGATACATACATACATGTAACTTTATAATTCAAAATTTCAATCCCTGAAATAGGTCACCATTCGGGAGATCACGAAATAGATACGAGCAACCAATTCCCAAATCCGACATATCATTCTTAAGCAGTGGGAGGCCGAGTACTGATAGCATGATGTATCTGAGCGACAGTGCAGAATTAGGAAGTCAGGGGCTTTCTGTCAGCTCCGATTATGACAACACAAGCCTCGGATCCGATTATGACAACAGGTCCATGGATTTCAGTTCACAATGTGATTTCTCCTCGACATCACTCCAAAGTGGTAGTGGAACATCATGGACATCTCAGAATATGGTAAGGCATTATTTATTTCAGACATGAAAACGAACATAATTATGCACATTGGTTTCATATACAATTAGAGCACATACAAGGTATATAATGGAACTGAACTGTTTAGATGCAGCAGGATGATGTGGAAGCCGAGATGAGACGACTCAAACAGGAGCTCAAGCAGACAATGGAGATGTATAGTTCAGCCTGCAAGGAAGCACTCTCGGCGAAACAGAGGGTAGTTACTAATTATACCGAAAAGCCGGAATTCTTTCCGAGTATAATGTACAAACTTGAGAATGTATATAATATGATTTTGTTAAAATTCTCATTACAGGCAAAAGAACTTCAATGCTGGAAATTACAAGAAGAACAGAAGATCAAAGTGGCGAGAGTAACGGAGGAAGCTGCGCTTTCACTCGTAGAGAAGGAGCAAGCAAAGTGTAAGGCTGCCATTGAGGCAGCCCAAGCAGCTCAAATGATTGCTGAACTTGAAGCACAAAAGAGAATGATTGTAGAAAAGAGTGCTAGCAAAGAAGTAGAGCAGAGGAAACTGGGTGATGCACATGATATCAGGTATCGGAATTACAGGATTCAAGAGATCGAAGCAGCAACGGGTCTCTTCTCGCCGTCCTGCAAAATAGGAGAAGGAGGTTATGGGCCGGTGTACCACTGCTACCTCGACCACACACCGGTTGCAATAAAAGTTCTACGTTCGGATGCAGTCCAAGGGCAAATACAGTTCCAACAAGAGGTGTGCATGCAAATAAGAACTTATTATTCTGAAATACGTGCAAGAAATTTACTCACTATATGTTTTGGCGACTCGTATAGGTCGAAGTGTTGAGCTGCATACGACATCCGAACATGGTTCTTCTTCTTGGAGTCTGCCCGGAGTATTGCTGCCTAGTCTATGAATACATGGCTAACGGGAGCTTGGAAGATCGGCTATTTAGGCGTGGTAACACTCCGGTACTTCCATGGCAAGTAAGATTCAGGATCGCAGCAGAGATTGCAACAGGTCTTCTTTTCCTCCACCAAACCAAACCGAAGCCAATTGTGCACCGTGACCTGAAACCTGGCAACATTTTGCTTGATCGCAACTATGTCAGCAAGATTAGTGATGTTGGATTGGCTAGGCTTGTTCCACCATCGGTCGCCAACGCGGTAACTCAGTATCGTATGACAGCAACTGCAGGAACATTCTGTTACATAGATCCAGAATATCAGCAAACTGGAATGCTAGGGATAAAATCCGATGTCTACTCACTTGGGATCTTGCTACTGCAAATAATAACCGCTAAGTCACCGATGGGATTGATGCATCAAGTCGAGAAAGCTATCGAAAACGGAACTTTGGCTGATGTACTTGACCCAGCTGTGCCTGACTGGCCAATGGCGGAGACCTTGACCTTTGCTAAGTTAGCCCTTAAGTGTTCGGAGATGAGACGAAGAGACAGACCCGATCTAGGTCGGGTTGTGTTGCCTGAGCTCGACAAATTGAGAACTCTTGCCGAAGAAAACATGCCTCACATCACACATGGTAGTAATAGTGCAGGGTCTTCACCAAATTACGGCCAAGTTTCCCCATCAGTAAGTGACAACAAAGACTGGTCTTACTGAACTAGATAAACCGGCAGAAGGATTCCGATATGAGGAGCCGAAGTCTGCCATCGGAACTCGATTTATTCCGTTTTTCATTCATTTTTTTCGTCCAGAAAACTTGGTTAAGAATGCAACTGTACAACTGCTATAGGCATCTTAGAGGAAGTTGTGCTTTGATAATAAGATAGATACGATACTCCTGTAAAAAATACATGTTTTTTTTTCTAAATTGTATTAATAAATTTTTATAAAATAATAATAATTTTACAAAGAGTATAGGTGGAATGGTAAATAATTTAAACTTGGGTTCGAAGGAACGGTATAGTTAAAATGTGACTTGGCCATGAAGAAATCGGTTACAAATGTTTTATCATTCGTTTTAATAAACGTTTTCGACATAATTATTGTTGCACAAAATACGGAAAATTTTTTATACATAGTTTACACGTGTCTTTTAGTTTTGGAGTTAAGGTTTTAGTTTTTAGTTTAAAGTTTAGGGGCTTAAGTTGTAGGGTTTCAAATTTAAGGTTAGTGTTTGAAATTTATGGTTTAAGATTTAGTTTTTTAGGATTAGGGTTAGAAATTTAGGATTTAAGTTTTATAGTATAAATATGCAGGCTTGTGTAAAATTAACACGGCATGTGTATCGAAATTTTACCCCTAACATATTTAACATTTTTTATTAATTAGAAAGTTTTACATTCTAAAGATAAATGTCAAATTTTGAATATGTGTAAGATAAGATAAAAAAAAAACATTCTTGATCACCGACAATTTTTTTTTTTGACAAATCCTAATTCTATTCGTAATCCTACCTAGAAGGGATGTTTAAGAGAAGGAAGGGGGAGTTCTTAGTGAGTTTAGAACTCATAACCTAAGGAAAATGAGGGAACAAATATAAACAACTTGACCAAACGGCCAGATGTGCTTGCTCACCTACTTTTAATAAATCTCAAGTTTAACATTTTCTTGTAACTCTTTTCATAATTTCAATATTTTTAACAAATTTTAACATTTTAAAATATTTTTTAAGTGTTAATATTTTGAAAATTTAGAGTATATTATAATTTTTCTAAGGCTTAAATATAAAATAAGTATCCAAAACATTCTATTTTTCATTTAGGTACCTAAACTAATTTTTGAATAAAATAAGTACCTAATTTTTTTAGCCAAATTAGGTGCCTAAAATATTAATTTTTGTCCAAATAGGTGTCTAGCTCTTTTGTGAATTTAGGATTTTTGGACACGTGTCAACTAATGATTGAGTGTTGGTTTTTTTAAGTTAGAAATTAATTTCCAAAAATTTAAAAATTTTAAATATCTATTTTATTAAAATAATAATATAGATACCTAAATGAAAAGATAGAATATTTTAAGATCTTATTTTACATTTAAACCTTTTCCTAACGTTCAATGGCCATGTTTGACAATTAGCGGATAGCTGATAGCGGATAATATTAGCTGATAACATTAGTTGATTTGACTAGCGGATTGCATTAGCTGATTGTATAAAATTATTTGGTAAAATTAACTGATAGTTGATAGCTGTTTGATTATTTCAACAAGCAAAATAATATATAAGGACATAATTATATTCGATACTTGTTGAAATAATTTAATAGTTATTAACATTTTGTATCTATTAATATTAATTAGATTATAAAAATTATTTTTTAAATCATTACTGAGCATCTATGAATGATGTACTTATTAATTTTTTTTTTTGAAATTATCTTTTTAATATAATTTTAGGAATTATAAAATTTGGTTTATATATTAATTTCTTATTTATAAAATTATATTTTGAATATAATTTTATTAATTATTAAATTTATATGTATTTATTAATTTTTATATTGATTTTTATTTATGAAATTATTTTTTTTAATTTTATTAGTTTTTCAAATTTATTTTATTTAAAGAATTTTTTATAATTTTTGATGACAAAGTAGTCTTTTACCCAAGCCTCTAACTCAAAAAGCTCCTAAAATATTTACCAAACATCTAACTAAACAGCTTTCTAAAATCCGTTATTACAATCCTCTATTTACCAAACATCTAAATTAGCGGATTTAAATAGTCAAACCTCTAAAAATACTTCAAACCTCTCATTTTAGTTCAAAAAGCTGTTTACCAAACAAAGTCAATAACTTTTTTATAACGTTTACAAAACTTTAAAATATTTTTATTCTATTTTTTAAAAGTATTAATTTAAGTTTTTCTTTAAAATTTTATAACTATCATGTGACGAAACCGTGGTGCCACATAATAATAAAAAAATAAATTTAACGGTTAAAATTAACCAAAAATGAACATTTTTGGTCACCGACAATTTTTTTGATAAATTATAATTTTATTTCTAATCATACCTAGAGGGGAGGGGAGCGAGGATTCTAGGAGAAGGAAGGGGGTGCTCATAGTGAGTTTAAAACCCATGACCTAAGAAAAATGTGGAAACAAAAAAGAGCAGCTTGGCTAACCGGCCAGATGTGCTTGCTCACCGATTTTTAATAAATCTCAAGTTTAACATTTTCTTGTAACTCTTTTCATAATTTTAATATTTTTAACAAATTTTAAAATTTTAAAATATTTTTTAATTGTTAATATTTTAAAAAAGTTAGAGTGATATATAATTTTTCTAAGGTTTAAATATAAAATAAGTACCCAAAGTATTTTATTTTTCATTTAGGTGCCTAAAGGTTTTTTTGGCCAAACTAGGTGCCTAAAATTTTTATTTTTGTCCAAATATGTGCCTAACTCTTTGTGAATAAGGGATTTTTGGCCACGTGTCAATTAATGATTGAGTGTTGATTTTTTTAAGTTAGACATCTATTTCCAAAAATTTAGAAATTTTAAACACCTATTTTATTAAAAAAAATAATCTAGACACCTAAATGAAAAAACAGAATATTTTAAGCACTTTGTTTACATTTAAACCTTTTTCTAACTTTCAATAATTTTTTATAGGTAAAACTTTGATACACAGGCCGTGTAAAATTAATTTTACACAAGCCTGTGTATTTACACTATAAAAACCCAATTTCTAAATTTCTAACCCTAACCCTAAAAAACTAAACCTTAAACCTTATACATTAAATTCTAAACACTAACTTTAAATTCTAAACCCTATAACCTAAGCCCCTAAACCTTAAACCCTAAACTAAAACCCTAACCCCTAAAACTAAAAAACACGTGTAAACTAAAGTTTACACGGCCTGTGTATCGAAGTTTTTTTCCATTTTTATAACATTTACAAAATTTTAAAATATTTTTATTTTATATTTTAAAAATATTAATTTAAGTTTTTTTTTAAATTTTTATAACTATCATGTGACGAAACTGAGGTGCCACGTGACAATAAAAAAATTAAATTTAACGATTAAAATTAACCAAAAACTTAATTAATATAATTTTTCAGTTCGATAACTTAATTAAATAAAAAATAAAGATTCATTTGATTTTTTAAATAACCAAAGATTGTTTTAAATTAAACTCATAAATTTTTTAAAATAGTATATAAACAAAAATATCTCTAAAATAATATTAATTTAAAAGAAGTATACGATTTTTTTTGTTTTAGGAGTTAAAAAATTAATAATTTAAAACTTATAGTTTTAATTTTAGATTTTAATTTTTAAATCTTAAAATATAAATTTTAACCCTAAACTTTAAATTAAATCTCTAATTTTGAAATAAAAAGATTGTATTATAATATTGTTATATTAATAAGCATTAGATATCGACTTGGTAAACTTGACTAGAGACATGAATTGATTTGCCCAACCCGAGGCTCCATATCAACCCGAACATGATGATCTGAAAACTGAAAAATTTAGAACCAAAATGGGCTCGAAAATGATTTTCAACCAAATCGAATGGACCCAAACTCATTTCACTCAAACAGAAGACAACCCGAAATAAAGAAAATATTAAAAGAAATAAAGAAAGTGGGGTGTGAACTTCCGCACAACTCACTAAAAAAATCAAATATACGGGTTTTATAGTCATATAGGTGTGTAAAAAATTATCCCAACCTAAAAACGGGCGATCTTTTATTGATCCGATATTAACCCGACCTGATTTGATACCCGAACCAAATTATCATAGACCCGAACTAAAATCGAACTAGATTTTAACTGAAACTAAAACAAAAATAATCCATCTTAAAATCACCAAAACTAAAATCGACCCGAATGACCATTTTATTAGGGGAGTTTATTGTCGGATATCATATCAGATTCGATCCTTTTTTTATATCTGTTTTTTTGAATCAACAATATAGTGACCCGTATCTGATCCAAAAAAATGGATATTCAGATATCGAATATTTGGATCAGATATTCGAATATCCGAAAATATAATTTGATTTAACTATTTTTTCAATTTTGAAGGTCGTATTTATGAAAATTTTCGAAATTTCAAATATAACAAACAATAATTTGCTAAATATAACAAGATTCGCATATATGAAAATTGCATCAAATTGATAAATATAACAAGATTATTTTTCATAAATTTTTAAATTTTCGGATTTTGGATAATCCGAAACTTAAAATATTGTGATCCGTGTCCGATCCGAAAATTTTAAAATCAGATCGGATATTTGATATAAAAATAAAAATAAAATCAAATATCTAAATTTTTAAATCTAATTAATAAATAATCGAATCGAATCGAATCGATTAGATCGGATATTTTTTAACACTAGCCTCTATTAGATATGGGGTGATATATACACCGATTAATTTGTACGTGTGATGAACCAAAGTTTTTATATATAGCGAATCAACTCACTATCAACCCGCAGAAAGAGAAGACGGGAAAAGAAGGGAAGAAAGGAAGAAAGAGCAAATTGAAAACAAAGGAAACCTTTCCTCTTTCTTCTCTTCCCTCCTCTCTTTCCCATTTTCTCATTCAGAAACGATTCTCTGTACTTGCTTCTAATTCACTCCTTTCCGCTTCTTTCCCTCCTGCTTCAATCTCCAATATCTTCCGGCTCAACAAAATCCCAAGAATTGAACCGACTACCAAGACACTTTTGGGGGGAGGGGTGCCCAGTTTGCAACTTTCTCGGGAAAAAAATGGAAAATTTTGGTGGAAAAAAGAGACCCGCCATCAATCTCAAGAAGCTGTTCACCACTTTTTCCGTTTCTTTTTCCCCAAGGAACTTCCAAGACGGTGTTGTTGGGCTCGGCATAGTAGCAGCCATGACCGACGAAACCCATACTCGCCAACCCATTTGTTTTGCTCCGTCGCCGAGATCCACCGCCACCCCCGTACCTATAGTCCCATCTGTTAAAGCACCCCCGGGGAATTCCAACTGCAGGGGTTTCACTGCTTCTTCTTCTTCGGTTATGGGTCAATTCAAGAGGGAGTTTTGGAGTGATGACTTTCTTACTTATTGTCATCTTTGCAATAAGGAGCTTCATGGTTTGGATATTTTCATGTACAGGTATTGGTTTTTAATCATCTTTTGACTAATTTATGTTTTCAGTAATACTGGGTTTTGATTCTTGTTGATGCTTTTCAATCCAGTTTTTTGTTCATTTTTATTAAAGATGCATAAAATGGTCTGACGATTACTTGGATATGATTCAGCAAGTTTGCAGCTTTAATGAGTAGATATAAATCTCTTGGTTACGTAATTAACTAGTGTTTCTGCAAAAGATTTACAGTTCATTCTTGTTTTTGGAAAGGTATCTAAGGATCCAAAGGTCCATATGATTTAATAGGAAATGCTATGATAGAAAGGAGAATGATGAGTGGCCTTGCCCGATAATGGTCTAAATAAACTGCGAAGGGTAGGTTGATTCTAGTCTTATGTCAGTAGAATCCTATCAATAGGGGACTTTAATCTTTATCATTGTTTGAATAGTAATCCGCCTTTAATTGTGTTGGTTCTTAATCTTATAGTTTCCTGACTAAGCTGTTCTGCTTGCTTTCAGTGTGGCTTAATATAAGTTGTGAGCAACTTTGTTCTATAGACCTTAGCACCGTAGGATCAACCTCTTTATAATCCTTGCTCTGTCTTTGAAATCACTATCACGCTAACTTTTCTGCTTTATCAGCTGTCACCGCATGCGATACTTGATTTTGGTTTTACGTTTTAGTTTCCATTTCATTAGTTAAATATCTAGCAAATAACGCCTGCTGCAATGTGATTTGTGAAGGATGGATTGAGTTGCACTTGTTACTGTTTCCTGTTGAAGATGAAGTCATAATGCCATAAATTTTGGATGTCGCTGTTTGTTGTTATAAACTTCAAGGTTTCAATATGATCGTGCTGAATCACTTGAAACTCTTTTAAGTGAGGCTTGAAAATTAAGGATTTATCATATAATCAACACCACCTTTCCCTTTTTGCTATATTATTGGACTTAGGAAGTAGTGTACACACTATGTTAGTAAGTATCCGGCATGGTAATATTTGGAGGGTGAGACCTACATACCGTCTGCCGGATATTTATTCGACTACGTAATGGAAAATGAAGAGTCATTTTAATTGGGTAGAAAACTTATAGTCAGTGTTCTGTTTTGGTCATTTTGTTCCTGAATTTTAGTGGTTATGATCATTTGCTTGAGATATTTTTTGATAGTGAAATATAACAACAATAACAATAATAATAATAATAAACAGTCTGTTGCTTGTGTATTCTGTTGATTTTCTGCTTTTGAAATTTTCAACCAAGACAAGATTTTCTTTCCTGGTGTCCCCATAGCCAGCCTGTATTTCCTTTGCTTTAGGAGAATATAATAATATATTGATACTGATGGCATCGAAGAATCTTTTCACTGATAAAAACATTGGATTGGCAGAGGGGAGAAGGCATTTTGCAGTGCTGAGTGCCGTGACAAGCAAATTACACACGACGATGATCTCAAACAAACATGTGGGGCTGAAGCCAGGAAAGGGAAACCACTTGATTGCTCCGAGTCCACAGCCCAGTGTTCTAGCCCGCAGCAGGTGTTATTTGCCGTGGTTGCTGCAACATAGACTATTACTTAATCGTTACCGATACACGATTGACAGACGATACAATAAATAAAAAAATAGATAAAAGGACAGAATATGCAGTGCTGCAGAATTTTGGTAGGATTTTGAGTTTCAGTTTCAGCATCTCTTAGTCTGAATTCTGAAGGCTTTTCAGCTTTTTTTGTATGTAAGAAAATGTTAGCATATTTATATGTATTATTATGAAGAGTTGAGATGTTATGAATATTATATTCCAGCAGTAATGAATAAAATCGACATGTTGGAAATGTATGGCTATTTGTATTGCACTTCCCTGGAAATAAAATGTTCCAAGCTAAAACGAAAAAAATATGAGTTCGAGCTTATAGTACATACTCGTGTATAAATGAAAATCAATTGGATGCAGAGGTCTTGAAGGGGCTCAAATTATATAGGTTCCAACACAGAGTCAGCAAAGCTCAAAGAGTCAAAGTATACTAATGACACCCTGCAGCCTTTTATCCCGCATAACTAAGCAAAATAAGGAAAAGGTTAGAATTGCCTATGCAAAAGTTGTGTTTTAATTCATATGACAAACCTAAGAGAAGGCTGGCTTCAGCATGAGAGGAAGTTGTAGCAACAAAAAACTGGTGAAAAGCCTATATATCTATTGCATGTACAGTCTGCAAAATCTCTTTGAAAACTACTGAAAGCACTGAAACTGGTTGGCTTGTTTGCTCTCAACACACTTGTTACTTTGTTCATTATAGTTCCCAGAAAAAAAAAAACTAGTATTCTAAACTTCCTTCTCATTTTCTTGATCATTCAAAGGAAAAATATAGAAATACCACCTCCATTTTGCAGAGAAGTTAGGATGGAATGGACTCGAAGCCTACAATGATTGAACAATAGTTGCTGGTGTATAGGAGTAATTATTACAGATAAGCTTTGCAGTTGCTGCTACCAAGGAATATTTTTCCCTTGGGTAATCGCCATTAATAAAAAAAGAACCATTACCTCAGAAACTGATACAACTTTGAGTTTCACATCCTTGCTCGGTGCTCCAAGTATCTGAAAAAAGGTGGGAGACAAATAAGATACAACTGTGGGGGAAAATGTGGAAAAACAATTCATACAATCCCAACAACCTTAACCAGAACATATTCTACTTCTATCCAAACTAGATTGCTTCATCATTCACTATGTGAATAGAAATCATTTGCTCATTTTTAGTGCTCCTATTTATGCTCCAAATTTAAAATTTAGGTTTAGATTTTAGGGTTAGCGTTTATGATTAGAGTTTAGGAAAGTTGGGTAGTGTATATTTTCTAGAATATAAGATTTAAGATTTATAATTTAAAGTTAAAACTTAAAATTTAATTTTTTAGTGTTGGGGCATAAAAAAGTTGAGGCGTAAAAAGAAGAGCGAAAAGGGTAGAGTATTTTTGTTCTCACTATAATATTTGAACCTTGGCTAAATATGATCATTTTCACAATAAATCAAAACCAACAATTGATAGGAAAACAATGATGTGGACTAGGTAGAAAAGAGCGGTAAATCAAAACAATGAAAGCTGAAAAATGAGTAAGATAAAAGTTGGAACTCTAGAAAAACATAGATTTATAAAAAGGAAAATGATTTTATGCATTGAAAGTAGAAAACAAAATTTTTTATTAGCGGCGCATTTTTAGAATTTATAATTATAGTTAAAATTTTATGATTTAAGGTTAATTTTAAGATTTGAGTTATGATTTAGGTTTAGGGTTTAAGATTTAACTTTTAGTGTTAAGGTTTTGTACTCCTAAAATGGCATGTAACATCATTTGAAGTCCACTTGTAGAAAAAAAAACTCCACTAACGATGCATTAAATGTCAACCTTTAAAAAAAAAAAGGGTAGTTTTTTAAATTAATTAAAAGACCATATCTTCCTTTTAGGCTTCAAAATTAGCATAAAACTTGGGATGGTCATGGGTCAGGGTGGATCGGGTTTTTGGTCGATTCGCACCCGACTCAAAAATTTAACACCTATATTTAAATTCGATTCGACCCAACATTTTATGATGTTTCACCCGACCCGAACTTAAATTTTAGAGTAAAAATTCAAACTCAACCCGACCTGACACAAATAAAAAAGATCAATTTTCATTATTATTTGATAAAATAGGGAACTAATTGAAAAAATACAAATAGAGATGGAGCATTATAATAATTATTCTATCTTTATTAGACAAAATAGACATATATTGAAAAATATATATAAAGAGAGAGACATTATAGCAATTATACCTAAATATTTAGAATAAAATCAAACAATTATTCCGGGTTGCATAAGGTATTTTTCATCTTAAACTCAAATCCAACCCGACCAGACATCGTCCTCAAAAACTCAGACCCGAACCCACTCAAACCCAAAATTTTCTTTAAAAAAACTCAACCCTATAAAATTAACTCGGGTCGAAACCTGTCGGGTCTAGCTCAAATGGCCACCCCTACATAAAATTCTCAAACTACTAATATCATAGCATCTACGGGATTCATACAGAATACATCTCACTTTCAGGCTTGAACCACAACATCTTAATTTCCATAATATGAAGTAATTTGTTGTTTCCTCGGCACCAAATTCACAATTATGCAAACTCACTTAAGACTCCACTTATCGAATCACACACAAAAAGAAATAAATATATCGGTTTGATGAATTTTATTTTATTATTTTAATTCTATTTTAATAATTTTTAAATTAAGTCATATGAAACAAAATTAAAGTCTAATTATTTTATCTGATTTAAATTAAAAAAGTAAAAATAAAATAAAAATAAAAACTTTAATGCTAATATGGCTAATTTCAAGTTAAAACAAATAAATTTAAAACCATATATATTTGTAAAAGTCTAGGAAAATAAAATAAAATAAAATACTTGTTTAAGTCTAATAAAATTAATTGATTTTATGTATTTACAAAAACTTGATTCGATAATTTACTTGTTTAAGTCTTCGAATCTATCACTTTGGAAAATTAGTAAAATTAAAATCTAATAAAGTTAATTAACTTTTGTAATATTTGTTGCGAGTGACTAATTTGTATATTTTAAAAATGATAGAGATCCAAGGTATTTACACCATCTTGTTATTCAATTTTTTCAGTTTATTTGAGTAGTAAAATTTAACTTGTCTGACCAAGTGTATTTGGTCCGGTTAATTAGGTTGTTCATTTTTGTTCCCTCATATTTTATTATGTCATCGGTTCTAGACTCACTATGAGTACGCTCCTTTCTTCCCCTAGAGCCACCCTTCCCATCCGTAGGATTAAGATTAGATTTAGGATTTGTCAAAAAATTTAACTCATCTCGAATTCAATTTAATTAACTCGAAAATTGATTATTGTTTCTTCGATTTGAAACTAGTTTTGCTCACGTCAGACATTAAACTCTTTTCGACAAACACACAAATTTGACCGAACATTGCCAAATAAATAAGATCGAAATTCAGAAATTCTAGCTCGGAAAATGTCGAAAGTGAGTGAAGACAAAGCAAATGGATGTATGGAATCTGACCTAAAAATCTGATGGAAACCTCTAGGGGATTAAAATCTAGGGTAGGCAAAACTCGACTCAAATCGAAAAAATAAATTATTAGATTTGACTCGAGACGAAAAACTGTCTCGTTTTAACTCGACTCGACTTGAATTTTTTTTAACTAAAGCTTAAGTTATGAAATAAAAATTCGAATAACTCGAAATTTTTAGTAATTAATTTATGAGTTTTCATATTTGAGTCGAGTTTGTCAATTATATTATGTATAATACATGTGAGAATATGAAGAAATATAAATATATATATATGTATATTATATATTCATATTGAAAGCCATTAAAATTAGAATCAACATTTGTACCGCCCAACCTTAAGTATATGCATATAGAAATATATATGTGCACCGCTACGTATATGCGTACAGAAATATATATGTACAATTAAATTTGCATAGAAACTCGAAAATTCGATTCGACTTGAATTTCATAAACTCAACTCGATTCGAAAAAAAATCAAATAAAGTTTGAATCGTAAAATATAACTTGTAAATTAGAATAACTTAAAAAAATGTACTCGACTCGATCCGATCGAACGCCAGCCCTATTAAAACCCACCAAAAATAATCTAATCCAAAAATTGGTCACACACACCACACTAAGAAACAAGGATTGGAAGCGGAATTATTCCATTATTGGAGCAGGCCACCACACTAAGGAAGTAAACATTTAGGTCCCCACTTCAAAATGCGGTCCTCAGATTCTTTAAGATTCTCCATTTTGCCTTAGGAGTTTGTATTTTTTAAAAAAATATTAATTGAATTTTTATAGATTAACGAACATCTTTCATCACATTCTGTATTAATATTTAATACTATAGAGCTTTGGTGTTTATATAAAATTAATTTATTAAAATAATATTAGGATAAAATAATGAAAGCAAAGCTTTTTAAAAAAAAACATTAAGTGTAAATTTCAAAATTCATCATTAAACTTTCTTCTCACTCCTATTTGATCATTGAAATTTAAATTCTTTTAATTTAATTACTAAACTTTTGAATTAGTTTTATTTTGATCATTGTACCACTAAATAGTTAACGGTATTATAACACGACAGATGACATCAAAACAAATTCGTTTTGAAAAAGCATTTTTTTTCATTTTCTTTCTTCCCCTCTATTTTTTTATTTCTCTCTTTTTCTCTCATCTGTCAAAATTTCAGCCACTGAAGCCATTGTTGACGACTGTCGAGTCTCGATTTTTTTACCAAACTCGTTTCATTCTTATAAACACGATTATAGTGTATGTTTATTAGAAAAACACACTATGATCCATAAATTTAGTTTTGAATTCGATTTTTTTTCTTCGATCTTCTTCGTCTACCGTTAAATGAAGCTCAAACGAAGATATATCATTTTCCGCTTCAAAAACGACTTTTTCACATTTGAGATCTTTCAAATAAAAACTATTATCGCTAGAGATCTTCTTTTTATTTTGGCTCTCGCAATTACTTTTAAGCTTTCTATATGTTTTGATATGCGTGCTAATCTATTACGCTGGTGGCCATTGTAAGGTGGCGAAAAATATTGACGATAAAGTCTTTTTCTCCTATTTCTATTGAGTTTTTAAGATTGGTTGATAGCTATAGATGACGAAGAAGTAATTGACAATGAGCTCTATTGATTTGAGTTTTAACATGAGCTTTGGAATTTAGGTGAATGAGACTAATGGACGTTAGTGTCGACGATCAGCGCAGTGTCCAGCCATGACGAGGGGGATCGGAATTTGAATTGGCATTCATGTGGCTGAAAATATCATTAAAATAAACTACGTCATTGGATAATAGCTGAGAAAACAGAGAAGTAACAAAAATATTTAATGTCTAAAATTTAATTATTAAATTAAAAAATATTTTAATAAAATTTGAATTATAAAATAAAACTTATCATTACTAACTTAATTAACTCATTTTTTTTTTTTACATTCGATGTAATAGCCACACGTAATTGTAAATAAAGTAGGAGTTTTTATTGGAGTTTTGTAATGCCAAGTGACGATGTGTGATGGGCGGGATTTCATAGGGAGACCAATGATGTCAATGCATACGTATTGTTTATTGTGGGCTGCATAGATCCTCGTGAAAGATTCTTAAAAACCCAAAAAAGTTTCAAAATTAAGGTAAATATTGTTATTGGTCACTAGGGAGGATTAGTGGCTACGGCCCCAAAATTTTAAAAAAAAATTAAATTTTACTCTTAAAATTTTTAAAATTATTAATTTGACTCCGTCAAAATTTTTAAAAATTTATATTAGATTTTAAAATTTTAAATTAAATTCACTTTTAATTGTTTTAAATTTTTTGTTAAATCTCAAAATTATTAAAAATTTTAATTAAAACCTCATTTTTTTTAAAATCTTTGTTTAAGCTTCTATTTTTTCAAAAAAAAAATTTAAGTTACCTCTCAAATTTTTATTCCACGTTTCGCTATTGTCACTAAATGATTCTCGTTTTTCTATTTTGGTCACCAAATCATTATTTTGACAAAATAGTAACTAAGGTTACATTTTTTTTGTCACCCTTCGTTAAAAAACTAATGTAAAACAAGAAAGCGATAATAACTTAATAACCAAAATAAGATAGAAACAATAATTTAGTGGCAAAAATATGGAAAGAACACCAACATTAGTGACTAAAATAAGAAACAAACGTAACATTTATTACAATTTTGTACAAAATAATAATTTGGTGAGAAAAATAGAAAAAAAGGAAAATCATTTATTCGTGCATTCTACATGCACGTTGTTGTGGTTTTGTTAGTTGGAATATATTGTTTGACACACAAAAAGCAAAATAAAAAACGAATACAAACAAATTATTCACATAGTTTGAACTTAACTATGTTTATTCAAATAAGAATTCTATTATAAAATTCATTACAGACCAATGTAACAACGGATCAACAGATGACACGAGTCCAGCAGCGCAGCCTCATGTTTTGATTGGTCGAAATCAGGTACAGGTTAGATATTCACCGGTGAGAGTAAATCTTAATTACTAAATAATCTTTAACAATTAGAATTATAATAATATTTAAAATAATTATTAATTAAAAATTGAGTTAAAATATAATTTTTATTTGAGAAAATCATCCGAATTGTCTAATTTATTAGTTAATTAATCTATATAAATTATTTTAAAAAGTTCATTATAGAGTAATTTTTTCAACTCAATTTTTTTTTTCACGACATCACAAGAATTCATTTTACTAGTTGACTACTTTAGATAAAGTACAGTAAAGTTCTATTTTATTAGATGACATGTTCAATTAAAATTTTTTTCCCTTCACATTACTATGTTTTGAACTTATATTCTAATTTAATGACATATCATTAGATCAACCGATAATTAATATTATATTATTTTACTTTTAAAGAATACAGAAAAACAATAAAAAGTCATTGGGCTACTTTTTCTAATCCAAATAGTATTAAAATAATTATATTTTAATAATATCAAAACAATAAATTTGAAAAACATTTCACCATTTTTCTGTAACATATTAGAGACTAAACTTGACTGATATTTGGTCAAAAAAATTCACTCCCACACACCAATACAATATTTTTAATACAGTGACAAATATTTTTTTTATTATTACAAATTGAAGAAGTAAAATGATAAAATTTAAGAAATTATCTCAATGATGATGTATTATTTTTTTCAAATATTTCAAGTTTAAATAGCATTATCTGTAAGAATGAAAAAAATATGTAAATACATTAAAATATTTTTTTAATCTTATAATTATTTTTGTAACATTTAGAAGGATGTAGCTCTAAACATATTAGGGTATATTATTTGTTATTCATAAAAAAAGAATGAATTAAAAAACATATAAAAATCTTATTACTTTTAAGGAAAAAAATTTGATACACATGTCATATGTAAATTTTAGTTTACACGTGTCTTTTAGTTTTAAGGGTTAGAGTTTTAGTTTAGGGTTTAAGGCTTAGGGGTATAGGTTGTAGGGTTTAGAATTTAAGATTAGTGTTTATAATTTAGGGTTTAAGGTTTAGAGTGTGAGATTTAGTTTTTTAAGGTTAGGGTTAAAAATTTAGAATTTGAGTTTTTATAGTGTAAATACACAAGCTTGTATAAAATTACACAACCTGTATATCAAAGTTTTAGACATACTTTTAACCATTATTTAATAAATTAAATTCATTGTAGTTTCCCACAAATCTGATGTGCTACCAAAATACTACGAAGGGAAAATAAAAAAAAAAGTACGAACTTTTCCAGGTAAACAAACAAAGGCAAACAAATTGCAACCAAGAGATTTTACTATAATTTTTTTTATAGCCAACAAGGAGGATTTGTGTTGTGTCCGTATATTAGGGAAAGCCTCTCACTTCGCCCCCTCCTGATTCACGTCTCAGCTCTTTTCTCCTTAGCAAAATTATCTTCCCCTTTCACCGTTTCAATACTCAAAAAAAATGGCGGAGGAGAAGAAAGCTCAATCTTCTGGGGTTTGGCCAAAGGTTAAGCCTTTTGTCAATGGCGGCGCCTCTGGTATGCTTGCTACCTGTGTCATCCAACCCATCGATATGATCAAGGTTTTTTTTTTCCACTCATCTTTTAGTAGATCTGATCTTCAAGTATTTGCATCTCAATTTTTTGAGAAAAAATGTTACTTTTAAGGCAAAGTTTGGGTTTTTAGATCTGGGATTTGTTTGGGGTTGTGTATATTTGGCTAATGGTGTTTTGTTGTTTTGGATTTTGGTTTGGTGTAGGTGAGAATCCAACTGGGTCAGGGATCGGCAGGAACTGTTACCAGGAACATGCTCAAGGAGGAGGGTGCTCGTGCCTTTTACAAGGTTCTTTTTCTGCAACTCTATTCAAGTTTTGATTTTTTTCCCTCTCCTCGATCTAACTGTTTAGGTTTTAGATCCGTTATTGACTTATGAGACTGTGTTATGGATGCTGGATCTTTACATTTAACATTGTTTCGAGATTTTCTACATTTTTGTTCATGGTTCATATGAAATTATTTATTGATTTGAGTTCCCAAAATATGGGAAGTTAGTACTGTTTTATGGTATGAGATGTGTGCTTTGCACTACTTGAAACTGCAATTTGCTCATGTGTGGATTGGAAATTCTGATTTCCATGTGATCGAGTCCTTTGGCTTCGAATTAGTGTAAAAGGAACTGTTTTGAATCATTGCTCTTTGATCTGGAACTGGTCTAAAAGAGTCAAAGCGTTTCGGATTGTTTGTTGACATGGAGTCAGTTGGGGAAAACCTTTTGGAATTATTTCAATATCTGGCCTTGGACATAGAATAGCTCATACATAGATATAGTGACTTTATCTTGATGGATTTTGAAAAAAAAAATCGGTTTGATGATCTAATTGGAATTAGGATTTTTTGTTTTTTCAACGAATCTTTTATCTCACTTATAAAGTTTCGGACAGGGGTTATCAGCTGGACTTCTCAGGCAAGCTACATACACTACTGCTCGACTGGGATCATTCAAGTGAGTGTCATTGCAATCCTTTGTGTGACTTTGTTATACATTTCAAGATACTTCCTTCTTTTGTTAGAATGATTAATAGTTCGATACTGAAGCGTGAGCTTAACTTTTTGACCTTATTAGCATTTGCTTTTTTCACTGCACGTGTGATGTGGTTTGCTTTTGAGGCCTAACTTTGATAATCTATTCAGTTTGGGTTCGGCTTTTGAATTATATACATTGTTTTCTATAGGATGTTGACGAACAAAGCCATTGAAGCCAATGATGGGAAGCCCTTACCTCTATACCAGAAGGCTTTGTGTGGTTTGACTGCTGGTGCTATTGGGGCCACTGTTGGCAGTCCAGCTGATTTAGCACTTATCCGTATGCAGGCTGATGCCACTTTGCCCGTCGCGCAGCGCCGAAATTACACCAATGCATTCCATGCTCTCTATCGTATTGTTGCAGATGAAGGGGTTTTGGCACTCTGGAAAGGTGCAGGCCCTACAGTAGTTAGAGCCATGGCTTTGAACATGGGAATGCTTGCCTCATACGATCAAAGTGTTGAGTTTTTCAAGGATAACCTTGGCTTAGGAGAAGCTGCTACTGTGGTTGGTAAGAGTCTCTCTCAGTAGAAACTAGCTTGGATGTTTAACTATTATAATGTCTTTCGTAAATCTATCATATGTTCTAAATTTGTTGAATGAACAATTCATAGTTTCTCTTTGTGTATACGATTCATCCGAGGGAGAGCCGCTCCTTATTTCGGAAGTGGCATTATCATTTGACTAGGTCTATTTGAGGATAGATTGTAATGGGTTTCCCAATTCTTAAGCCCATTGGTTGGAATGTATTACTAATTCTAAAACTTATTATTTGGCTTTCCCAGATTAATTAATGTCCCTTTTCGTTCATTTGTCAGGTGCAAGTACTATTTCGGGTTTCTTTGCTGCAGCTTGCAGTCTGCCTTTCGATTATGTGAAAACACAAATCCAGAAAATGCAACCCGACGCCTCGGGCAAGTATCCATACACTGGCTCTTTGGACTGTGCTATGAAAACTCTCAAGACTGGAGGACCATTCAAATTTTACACAGGGTTCCCTGTATATTGTGTTAGAATTGCTCCGCACGTCATGGTATTCACTTCTCCGTATTTATAGTTTCTCAAGCTCAACCTTGAACTTTTCATTATACCTGATGACCCGTTGTTCTCTTGTTCAGATGACTTGGATATTCCTCAACCAGATTCAGAAGGCTGAGAAGAAAATCGGGTTGTAGAGTGTTCTCGCTTGTCGGAGACGAGGAGTAACGGTGGAGTAGGTTGATTGCACTGAATAAAAGCGTTCATTTTTGGCTGGTTCTTGCCAATTATACAAATTTTGAAGTGGATTTGAAATCAAAATCTTCAATGTTGTCTTAGTTTGTCCCCTTAAATCTGTAGGGTGATTGGAAACAGGAGTTTTAGGAGTATGGTTTGATTCTTAGAGTTATAATATTAAAGCTCACAATGAACTTTATGCTTTTGATTTAAAAATAAATGTACCTTAAGATATCAAACTAAGTTGAGGGATTATATTCACAATTTCCCATTTTTCATTCTTGAACAACCGACAAATCTTGGTGTCTTGCTCTAATTGGTTATTCATTAATGTTTAATGTTTTGTGAGTTTACGTATGAAGTATATGTGGAGAATATGGAATTAATTCCTATTTTGATAATTTTGGACGTTTACTTTGTTGAAATTATGGTTTTGGTCCTTATAGTATGCTCAAATATGTGATTTTAACATTTATATTTTGAGTTGACATAATTTAATCATCTAATTTTATAATGTGACTCATTAATAAAAATAATTAAGACAGTTAACTATTACAATTAAAATGCTAACATTACTTTTTTTTCCTATCATTCAATTTTAACAAAAAATTCCAATTATGTAACATGTTAAGATATGAAATTACTTTTAAATGATATATTTAATTACGTCGGTCCACGTGTTTTTTCATGTGTCGATTTAAATATGAAATTAATTATTTAAAAAATTCCATTTAAAATTGAATCTAAAAGGAAATGGTGTGACTTAATCATAAAAAAAGGGTTTTGCAAGGAAAGATTAACATTAGTGTAAAAATAGCATGCGTTGAAGAACATATGAACGAAAGGAAGGGCGCAACACAAGGATGTAAGAAATGAAAAGGTACAGAGGAATTTGCGGGTCTTAGACTGGGAACCAATGCTTTTGCATGTCCCAACTCCTTTTGTATAGAAATGGAGTTTACAAATTAACAAACCCAAGCCAAGCCAAGACACAAGAGGCAAATGGGTGGAGTGAAGTTAATATTTCTGTTATGCCTCTGGGCGGTATCGATGACGGTGGTCCGCGGTGAAGATCCGTACTTGTTCTTCACTTGGAACGTCTCCTACGGCACCATCACTCCCATCGGTGTACCCCAACAAGGCATTCTTATCAACGGCGAATTTCCCGGACCGAATATCAACTCTACTACTAATAACAACGTTGTGATCAATATCTTCAACAACCTCGACGAGCCGCTTCTTTTCACATGGTAAAACACTACGGTTCGTATTGGATTTGATTATTTAACGAAAGATGTAAGTTCACTTTGGGAGTGGGATTTTATTGTAGGCATGGCATTCAACATAGGAAGAACTCATGGCAGGATGGTGTGTTGGGAACCAATTGTCCTATTCCCCCTGGGACGAATTTCACATATAAATTTCAGGTCAAGGACCAAATTGGCTCCTACATGTATTATCCTGTGACCGGTATGCATAAGGCGGCAGGGGGCTTCGGTGGCCTTCGCATTAACAGTCGTAATCTCATTCCCGTTCCGTATGACCCTCCCGCCGATGATTACACTATCTTAGCTGGAGATTGGTTCAATAAAGGACACAAGATCCTCAAGAAAATATTGGACAGTGGTCGCAATCTCGGCAGATGCGACGGAGTCCACATTAATGGGAAAGTCGCAAAAGGCGACGGCAAGGACACTCCTCTCTTCATCATGGAGGCTGGCAAGACTTACAAGTACAGGATTTGCAATGTAGGGATGAAGACATCTCTTAACATTAGGTTCCAAGGACATAAAATGAAACTAGTCGAGATGGAAGGTTCGCACACAATTCAATATGACTACGAGTCTCTCGATGTGCATGTCGGACAGTGCTTCGGCGTGCTCGTGACAGCGGACCAAGAACCGATGGACTATTATGTTGTCGCATCTACCCGGTTCACAAAACGAGAGTTTACGGTTACTGGCGTCATCCGCTACAACAATGGCGAGGGAGTGGCCTCACCTAAGTTGCCTCCACCGCCACGCGGAGGGTGGGGTTGGTCGCTCAACCAGTTTCGTACCTTCCGTTGGAACCTTACGGCTAGCGCGGCAAGGCCTAACCCTCAAGGGTCATACAAATACGGTTCCATTAATATCACCCGAACCATCAAGCTAGCTAACACCGCCACTAAAATAGATGGCAAGCTTCGATATGCCGTTAACGGGGCTTCCTTCGTTGAACCAACCACTCCACTTAAACTTGCAGAGTACTATCATGTGGCGGACAAAGTTTTCAAATACGATACCATTAAGGACGATCCGCCGGAAGAGATCACGCAGGTCACGATGGAACCGGTTGTTCTCAACATGACGTTCAAAAACTTCGTCGAGATCATCTTCGAGAACCGTGAAAAAGCCATTCAGTCTTGGCATGTATCCGGCTATTCATTCTTTGCCGTGGCGTAAGTGTAGTATATGATCCCAACAAATATTCTCATATTAGTTTATTGAAATTTTTTTAAACTATTTGTATCCGACTCATTACTCGATTAATCCAGATTAATTTATTTCATTACTTGCAGCATTGAAACAGGGACATGGAATCCGGAGAAGAGGATGAACTACAATCTTCTCGACGCCGTGAGCCGACACACGATCCAAGTTTTCCCCCGTTCTTGGGCGGCTATCCTCATAACGTTCGACAACTGCGGCATGTGGAACATTAGGTCCGAGACATGGGACAGGCACTACCTTGGTCAACAACTCTATGCAAGCATTCTCTCCCCTGAACGATCCATCAGAGACGAGTACAACATGCCGGAATCTGCAGCTGTTTGCGGCGTCGTGGCGGGGTTGCCAAGGCCGCCGCCACCGTACAGCTGATAAGGTTGCCATTAACCAACATTTCTATTCGGATTATGATTAAAATTGTAATTCGGCTTCGTAAATAAATACATAGGAATCTAACAAGGGCGGGAAAGCGAATTGTGGCTCGGTTATTTTAAACAATGAACTACAAGTTTTGGCAATTTAATTTGCACGTATTTCCATCCTTTCAATATGCCGTGGTTAAATTTTGTTCTGTTCTAGAACTAGATAACAATTCAAACTTAAATGATCATAATTCAAAATAATTCAAGTCTATAATGATTTGAATCCGAAACTGTTCTAAATCTAAATGACATAAAATCTTTAAAAGTTAGAATAACTAGACCTAAAATTAACTCATTTGTTCGATAAAAAACATAAACATTTTTTTGGTTGCCCTCTTAATTTTTTAGTGCTTCGTCTTGACTAATTCGAACCAACCCACGTCACATACATGATTTTGGTGGATGAATCTCTCAGCAAGAATTTTCTGCATACACAAAACTTCGAACTCAAACCTGCTTAAGTGATACCAAGTTGTTTACCACTTGGACCAACCCGATTGAAAAAGTATATAAACATTTTAACACAAAAGTAACACGAACATGAAATACATTTTATGTATAACTTAATAATAATTTAAACAATTAGGGTAGAGGGAAAGGGTTTGTATTTACATCAAGTCTTCAGTTGATGCTTTGACTTAATCTCCGATTCAAATTACTAACCTAATATTTGTATCAACTTAATCCCTTTATAAAAAAATAATAAATTTAAACCTCAATGTTTATATATATTATCAATTTAATCATATTATTAGTTTAGTTAAATTTAACTCTAATAATTTTTACAATAAATTTGACCAACCTATCTTTTTAGTCAAATTATTGTGTACTTGAAAAACACTGATTAAACTGTTAAAATTTGGCTTAAAGGTATTATAAGCCCTTAAACTTTTGAAAAAGTTCAATTAAGCTTTTAAACTTTTTTTACTCAATTAAACCCTTATACTCTAAAATTTCATCAATTAAGCCCTTTGACCAACTTTGACAATCAATTTTTGACGATTTTTCTCTTGAGATATAACTACCATGTGATACACTACATTTTTGTCATGTGACATTTACATATTTTTTTAGAAAACCATTTTTTATAATTTGTATAAGTTTTTTAAAATTTTTAGTACTTTTAAAGAATTTTTTAAATAAAATAAAAAATTATAGAAATGTCAAATAACAACTATGCAACACGAAACGTTGCACCAACTGATCTAAAAAATTGACCATTTTTTATAATTTGTATAAGTTTTTTAAAATTTTTAGTACTTTTAAAGAATTTTTTAAATAAAATAAAAAATTATGGAAATGTCAAATAACAACTATGCAACACGAAACGTTGCACCAACTGATCTAAAAAATTGTTAGATTTAATTGTCGACGTTGGTCAAATGGTGAATTGATAAAATTTTAGAGTATAAAAATTTAATTAGGTGTAAAAAAATTTAAAATCTTCATTAAAGTTTTTTTCAAAAGTGGGACACGTTAACGGGACCTACATTTATACCAAATCTTCAGTTGTGTACATTAAATTGTTCTGTACTATAAAAAAAATAAAGAATTAAGATTTATACACTATTTAATTAGTCAATTGAACTTGGCGTTTCAATATTACATTTTTTTGAGAAAAAATTTTAATTGTAGATGGATTCTCTTTACATTAAAATTCATATTCTTTTATATATATATATATATATATATAATTCACATTCTTTACATTAAAATTCATATTCTTATATATATATAAACAGAGACGAAGCTAAGATCGAACGTTGGAAAGGACAAAAGTTTATTAAACCTTTAAATCTAAAATTTGGGAAAGACAATTGTCTTATTTAATTAATATTTAAACTTAAAAGACCTAAAATGATATTATACCAAAAATTTTGGAAGGGGCACAACCCCTCCCAATCCCCTGTACACCTCTGTCCCTGTATATAAACATCATCTATTTTTACGAGCAGTCTTGTTTTTTTTTTCTACTTTTCTTTTGTTTTATATGTTTTGTTTTGTCAGAAGTCTAATTTATTTATTTTTATGATAGCCTCTTCTTTTACTTTAATTTTGACATCCTTTTGTGATTGTTTGTCAATGTTTATTAAATGTTCTGATCGAAGAATATAATTACTGAATTTTAATTCGAAGACTAAACAAGTTTTTTACTAAAAAGTGATAAATTTTGCTTTTATTTCATCTACACCCTTTGAGTTTTAATGAACATTTATTTTATTCTTTATAATTACTTGTGATTTAGGATGTAGCGTAGAGACAGATAACAAATAGCTTAACAAAAAGAAAAAAAGAAAGAAAAGAAAACACAATAATTAAGCATTTATTGAGAGGGTCAAACTACAATTTATCCAAAAGCTTTATCTCCATTATTTCCCTATGAAACTAACTAAGCTTCACAACTTATATCTCCAATATTTCTCTGTTAATCAAACAGATTAAGAATCGGATTATTTCCAAGCCTTAAATGAGAGCAGGTGGGATGAAACTAACAGAGCACAGCACAAGCAACCACACCACAATTTCAGCACTTATCAATCAAACTACTACAGGCTTTTAACCAAACTTGACAGAATCAGGGTTTATTTATTTTACCAGGATATTCACCTTTGAGGTGGATCCACTGTTCGAACATTTGCACCACTCATTCCTTCGACGCGATCCTTTGTTATCTCCACAAACTGACCCACTACTTCGTGGAATTGCTTTAATCCTGACAGTGGGAGAATGATGGAAGACCGATCAGAACCTGCAACCTGCAATGTTGATCCATCCTATTATCAACCTTTATAGTCCATGCCTGCACTTTCATCTCATTTCTCATATATATATATATATATATATATAGAGAGAGAGAGAGAGAGAAATGAGATCCTCTTACACCATGTAAAACTTGAAAGTTTTACACCTTTTTTTGGACCGTTGGATGAAGATAAATGAATGGTTGAGATTAACAGTAGAAAATGTAAAATTATCCCTGGGAAAAAAAAGTAAGGAAATTACGCTCATCCAACGGTTCAAAAAAAGTATAAAACTAATTGAGTTTTACATAGTGTAAGTGTATTCTAACTCGTGTATATATATATATATGAAAGGAAGGAAGAAAGTTGAATGGAGAGATTACTTCAGATATCTTCAAGAAATGTCCTCTGTTGTTGTTACCGAGATCAAAGAAAAACCTCTTCTGGTCAACTCTGATAACCTTTGAAACCCCCATGTTACTGATTTCGTCTTGTGCTGGCAATTCAATTGATCTATCTACATTCAAATCAGAATTTGAGGTAGGCTGGTTGTGTCCAGATATGAAGCCAGCCCCGACATCATCTGAAAGCCCAACAAGGTGTTCTGAAGGTTCAGAACCTTGCTGTTTCAAAAAATAAACAGATTGAAAAATTAAATGAAACTAAACTTGGAATTGATGTATGACAGCAGAAAACTGGAAAGGGAGGAGCACAGGAATGTAATACGAAGATACCTGATTTGGCAATATGAAAAGCCTTGATGCCTCGTTGATATCTGCCAAAATGTTCCTGAAGGCTGCCCACCCTTCATCCCTGGTACTTCCTGCTGGCACAATAATGGTACTGCGGTTTCTGCTAACAGATGCTTCAGACACCTTCAAAGCTAATTTCATTAGAGAAATAGTTCTATTCAAAGATGGTGAACTCATAACTTTTGTGTTTCCCCATCTTCCAAAAACTCAAAGTTAATTCAAAGAATCAAAAACAAGATACAATACTACTTGCAAAAAAAAATCAAAGGCACTATGAGGTCACAAATTGCACTTATGCTTCATTCTCATAAATCATAGCTTTAAATGGTCAAATTGTTTTCTTTATGTTTGTGCTCACAAGCATGCATGTACATTGGTGTTTGTGGGAATATCGGTGTATGTTTATATGCACATCTATTTATAGCATTATTTGAAAGAAAAAAATATAACCAGCACCAGGTTTTACAAAATTTCAACAAGAATTTATTAGAATGATCTGATTGCTCTTTAGTTCAATTTCTTCTCTTCAAGAGATTTGCTGGTTATTTATTTATTTTCCACTACCTATGAGTGTTCAATTTCTGAAATGAGAAACCTCTTGTTCAGCAGTGTCCTATAAGAATCTGTGTTTCATACATATCCAACATATATCAACGTGCAGATCAACCCTCTAAACAAAAGAAAAAACTTACAAAAAAATTTAACATTCTTTGTAGACACATCCATATTTGATACACGACTCATAGACTCACACTAAAAACAACTTTGGGAAATCAAAACCAAGGCTGCCCTTAGAAGAAAACATATGAAAATTGATTTCTATATTTCTTTATATTTACGGAAAGAATAAAGAAAATGTACCAATCAGACTAAACTTATGCTGATCTCAACTGGGATGACTTTACTAATACCCAACCTGGACATTTACTTAAATACAGTCCTAATTACCTCTAGTTTCCCACCGTTTTCATATCCGACTTGCCAGGGATGGAGCCAGAATTTGGGATTGGGGGGGGGGGGGCAAATTCAAAAATAAACCAATTTCTAAAAAAATTAAATAGGGGGACAAAGGTGAAAAAATTCTTCCGGGGTGGGGAGGGGCAATCTCACTGCGACTTGCTGACCAAAATAAAAGGTTATAGGAGTAACAATAATTTCTCTAGACAAACTGTAAGTGCATATTTGATATTTTCTTCACCTGTTTTTCTCATTTATTTTGTAAGAACTAGAGAGAATATACCTTTTTACCAATGTGATTAAAGCCACACTCAACATTCATCTACTCCTCTCGTGTGATGTTCTCACAGATAAGCATCAGACAAACTTAAGATTCAAGCATGTTTCCCAATGAAGGTGGTAAATACAAATTGCAAGGCAAAGAATCAGCAATATGTTGCAATGCTAATAGTAGGTGAATTCCAGTCCCCACATGCAGTTTGGAGACAATGTCTTAAATTTTTCAGACAAACAAACTTACATTTGAAACAACTTTTCATAAAAAAGGCATAATCATTGGATTGATTTTATTAAATCTTTTATCAACTGGAATCTAGATTTCTTGCTTTTAATTGTTTCCATTGCATTGTTTGTCAGATGGGTGCCCAAAGGGTGCTAATTCTCTAGGTCAAGAAGGCTAAAGATAAATTGACACGCAATGACCAACTCAGTTCAGCTAAAAGTATACCTGAACAATTCACATGTAGTACAGTGGTCAACAACGAAAAGCCCAGTGTGCCTCAAAACAAACTATCCCAGATCCGAATTACCATCTACTGCGAATGAGGTAAAAGTTGACAGGAAACAAAGGCCTTCAGAACCCAAAAAGAATTGAGTCAAAGGCAACAACCAGAACTTTACCAACTTAAAACCTCAAAAGAACTAGAATCGAAAACCAAAACTGGCTAAATACAAACCTAACCCAACCCATCCAACTGTATCCTCTAATTAAGAAACGACTAGAAGAGTTTTGGAAGGAATAAAACTTGGAAAATACAATCTCAAATTTAAGCAATAATCAACAATCTATTGCAAAGTTCAAGCCAGAGAGATAGATACTAGATATCTGAACCTATAACATAGCATCGTGATGCTCTGAAATAAAGCTATTAATGCTAGCAGGAAAGGGTGAGAGAACCAAGCACCAAAGATCAGGCTTTGGAGATGAGTATTTAATTGGAGAAGCTTATACCTTTCTATGGTAGGAAAATCCTCAGTTCAACATGCACTTAACTTGGAGGAACAGAAAAGAACCTGATCCCCTGATCCAAGTTTCAGACAGAAACATTTACAACAAAGGAAATATAGACCAAAATTCTGGTGATTGAAAATAGATTTTTGGAGTCTCAAGGAAACATTTTTGTTTCCTGGAAATAAAGGCATCAATAGACACTAAATGGCTGACAGAATCAAACATGACATTTCAGACAGAGAATATTGAATTGAAGGAGCCAGTATCATTCTCATTAAGGAACCCTTTGAAGCAGCAACAAAACCTTTAAACTGAAGTTATGAAAAAGAAGCTTCATTAGCAAGAAACAAGGTAGATCTCATGCAAAAAGCATTTAGAATATTCAATGTCTCAAGGAATATTAAAATTAATTCATCTGAGGTAAAAGGTTTTCTACAATAGGACTAATTCATGAATCCAATGCTATTGGGTCCAGTTCCAACACGAAAAGTGTTTCTAGAGTCTGCTCTCATCATATTATTGATGTGCTTTTGAATGTTGGGAGCCGATATCCTATAAAACCCGATTTAAGCAAGTCACTCTAATCAAGTCAAATTTCCTAATTCATGGTCTTTTCATTCTCCAAGTCCAAGACCAATTATCGTAAAGAGTTCTTGTTCATCCACTCCCTTTTCAAGCTAAGAAGAACAGGAAAATTGAATTTCACGAAGGACACAGTTGCTCTTCGCAAATTACTTAGAAAAAAACTCCAATGACGGAATACAAGAGATATTATCACCAGTATAAAATACAAGACGGCTAGGGTTCCTGATAACCGGAATGATCCAATGCTTACAATATCTGGTTGAAGACCGATAAGAAAAAAGCCTAGCATTCGGAGTGGTGTAAAGCTAAGGCTTGGTTATTTACTGACATCATGATTCATAGCAAAGAATGTCGTTGTCCAGCATCATCCAATTCAAGAAGAGATCCGATCCCTAAACCAATTCTACTAAACCTCGACAGGAAACACAATTCCAAAAAGGAAAAAGAGAAATGGAAGTGGTAGAGTGGAGATAATACAAACAGTAAGTGGCGTACCTTCAAGAAACGACCCCTCCGGTTCTCGCCAATGTCGAAGTAAAAGACTTTACTGTCGAGCTGCAATTCCTTGCTGAAGAGGTCGCGCTCGTCGGAGTTGACGTAGTAATTGAAAAGATCGACGAACCAGGAGATGCCGGAGGATGGTACGATGATGGTTGACCTGGTGGCCGATGTCTTTTCCGAGATCTTCAGATAACGACCGCGCGGGTTCTCCTTGAGATCGAAGTAGAACAGCTTGTGTTCTACCTGGAGTGTTTTGCAAACCAGCTCCACATCGTTCCCTCCCCTTTCTCCTCCTCCTCCGCCGCCACCGCCTCCAGAGTTCCCTTCCATATCCCTTTTTTTGTTCTTTTTCAATTTTTTTACCAAAAATAAAAATAAATCAAAATTATAAGCCTATGATGACTGATGAGTAGGCTCCAACGTGGGTGGGACTATCTTGGCAGTTGCTGCTACCCCCAACGAAACCAAAAGGGTAAACATAAGGCCTAAGCCAAGCCTGCCAATCTAAGATTAATGATAATAATCTCATAATTATTATTTTTAATCACCGTATCCGACTCATCGGCCAACTAATTCATATCAGATTTTATAGAGATTCAATATGAAAGTAATCCTTTTAACCCGATTTTCTCTATTCATAACGTAAAGATTCGAACATCTGACTTTGTATAAAGGACCTAACATCTCATTATGTTAAATCAACTCATTGTTGATAAATAATTAACTAATTGATATTATTATTGTTATTGATTTAAGAATTTAAAAATTATATAAAATAATTAATTAATTTACTAATTTAGATTTGTCCACATCTAGTAAGGTGGGTTTTAGTTAAATAATAATAACAGTACTTGTTGAAAGCTAATGAAACCTACTTTATAATTTAACATGATAAGATAATTAATAATTATTTGGAAGTTTAGTCAAGCCAAGTTATCCATACTTGCCATTATCAAATAAGTAAAAGAAACACTAACTTAGCTCATAAAATGACAAAAAGATACCAGTCGAGTTTTAATTCATTTATATATATATATATATATATATATATCTACTAATTGGTCTAGTGACTAAAAATGTTCATCTTGTTAAATCTTGTATAAATTCAAATCTCGATACGAGAATATAATACATTTCTATTTAATAAAAAAATTCAGTTAGTATATATAAAAAGGTTTAGGTTTAAAGAATTGAAAATTTCAATAATTTTAGTATTGTATTAAAGAAATATAAAATGTTCAAAATTAAATTATAATATAAACAATAAAAATATTACGAGATATTATTTTGATGATTTTTTTAATAGTCTAAATGTGACTATAAGGTAGTATTTGTTAGGGGTATCTATTCTCGAGTATCCAAAAAAATGGGTATCCGGTTCTCTCAGGTACTACATATGCCGACCCGTGTCCCAGCTCGCTTTAGCCGGGTACCCAAAAAAATTGATAACAGGTACTCGGTTCACATTTTTATTTATTTTCTAAATTTAAAAGTTTTAAAAAATCACATAGTAAACACATAAATTTTAAAAGTCCATAATACATAATCAAAACTCAAAAATTAGTTATTTAAAGTTAGTTTTAAGATTAAATATTTAGATATATATATATATATATTAAAGTTTATCACCAAAAAGACATTAAAATATTAATCTCATTTTTTCTTTCGAATCTCGGTATGAGAATGTAATACTTCTCTATTTAATCAAAAATATATATTTGGAAATTTTAAAACTTAAAAGTACATAATACAAACATAGAAATAATTTAGAGGTTTAAATTTAGTTTTAGGTAAAAATATTAAGGAACCTAAAATAAAAATATAATTTAAAACTAAAAATAAATATATTAAAAGTATCGGGTCGGGTACCCGATTACCAAAAAAATTCGGAGCCCAACTACCCGAAAAAATTCCAGGTCGGGTACCCGGCCAGGTCGGATAATTTTTTTAAATAATTACCCAGCTTTTTAAGGTTCAGGTCGTCGGGTCGGGTATTTTTGAACACCCCTAGTATTTGTTCATAGATATTCTTAACCATTTGATAGTGCGCATACACCTTGTAAACAAAGCGATTTGAACCCATGTCTCCTAAAATGAACATCATTACCCGGCCAGTTGCTATAGCATTGTAATAAGTATTCAAGCATATATCCTTAGCAGTGATTCAAACTTCCATAATTATTTGTTATTTGCTGTAGCTGTTGTCTCAATCATAGTTATTTTAGTTTTAATTGTTTTAGTTTTAATAAATCAACAACTACCATCACTTGCAAACACATTCTTAAGCCTAGGAACTTCGTAGTTATTAATTCAATTAGGAACTTCGTAGTTATTAATTCAATCCTCGTAGGTTCGACAATTTACTTATCACTTTATTACTTGATTTGACGAGTATACTTGCTCTAAAGTGCATCACTATTCGACAAGCATCATTTATAAACTTTAATATACATATATATATCCAAATATTTCATCTTAAAACTAATTCTAGATCACTAGTTTTTGTGTTTAGATTATGTATTGTGAATTTTTAAATTTTATGTGTTTACTATGTAATTTTTTAAAACTTTTAAATTTTAAAAAAATAAATAAAAATATGAACCGGGTACCCCGAATAATGGGTACACAAAAAAATGGGCCGAGACACGACCGACACATATAGCACCCGTGAATGAACACCCCTAACTCTAGGGTTTGTCGAAGATATTTAGGTAGTGGGCCACTTGGGCTCTGGTTTAATTTGGATTAGTTTGGTGTAATGTGTTGTAGTGGGCTCTGGTATTTGGGTTGTAATGTAAGATGGACATTTAATTTAATGGATTGTTTTTCTTAATTTATTATTAGGCTTAGGCTCAAACGAAAAATGTGTATTACAATCATCCTAATAATTTTTTCAGCTTTGTCCTATTATATAATTGTTTAAAAAATTAGTTTATTTTTGAATTTGTCCAAAACTTTCAAACATTTATGTTTTACTCCAACCCTAAATCACAGCTCCATCTCTGATTAAACCTACAACCCAAAAGAAGGAAAGAATGTCAAGTGAATGACTTATCACTATACCAAAATTATATTGACCAAACTCATTCATAATTTTAAACAATAGTATGAATAGAAAACAAAATAAAATAAGAACTCGTGGAGTGGTCCTAGAGGTAAAGGATGATGTATTTTATCCAAGTGGTATGTGTTCAAGCACAATGTGTGCACAATGTGTGCTTTATTAAAAAGTAAAAAAAATTTAATAAATACTATTTTGTAATCACACCAGTATATTAAAAAATAATTAGATAAAATGACAAAGAAAAGGAGGAAGCAGGAGAGATTATTTGTCGGTTTAAACCGGTAAAATCGACCTTCTATATCAATTTAGTTTGGACTTAGGTGATTGATCAACTTTGTTGGTTATATATCAATTTTGTCGATTAGTTTCTAAATTTTCAAACAACCTATAGAAAAATCAACTCAGATCTTTTTTTATATAAAATTAGAAGTTTAATTTTCATTAAAAGAAGATAAGGCAAAGTATAAACAAAAAGCTTAAGGTTATAAGAAGTTCATAAATTAAAAAAATGAAATTTTTACTCAATTTAGCTATTAAACCAAAAAATTGAAGTAATTAAGTCTTTCGATCAATTTTGATAATTAAATCTTGACAATTTTTTAATATATTGATGCAATGCGTCGTGTCCCAATGTTTTCAATTGACATTTTCAGAATTTTTTTATTTTATTTAAATTTTTTAAAAAGTTCTAAAAACTTATAAAAATTATAAAAAAATATTTTTATGAAAAAGATCTATAAATGTAATACGATAAAACTGTAGTGTATCATGTGTCAATAGACATTGTCACTTCACTTCACTAATGAAAACTTTAAATACAAAGGATTAAGTTTATTGAATTATTTCGAATTATGACCAAATAAATATAATGCATAAGTTTTAGGGATTAAAAATGTTATTATACTGATCTCTTGTTTCAATTTTAATAACAAAGTGACTTGTTTGTAATAAAACTTTAATTGAATTATATGTTTATTTCTAAACCTATAATTGAGTGACTGAATTATTACTTTTAGAGTAAGAGTGACATGTTTATTCTTAAACTTATAGTAGTGATTCAATTATTACTTTTAAAAAAAGAGTGACATGTTTGATACTAAACCTACAACTAAACGACCTCCCGTATAATTTACCCTATCATATTTGGCATCCGACTTTATAGATTACAGTTGGTTAAATCGGTTTGATTGAAAAATTAATTGAACCGGACCAAAAACTGTTTGCTGTCACTATGAGGAAGAGGGAAAAGTTAGTTTGAGAAAGAGCAAATAAAAAGGAGAGGGGAAGATAAAGAGGTTAGTGTTATTGTTTCTAAAGGAGAAAAAAAAAATCTTATTTTCCCCTTCAGGATTTTGATTTCATGATTCTGTGAATAGTTGATAATCTCGTGCTGTAGTTCTTGAATGAAAGAAAGAGGAAAAACAAAGATAAAAGAAAGAGAATTGGTTTTGATTTGATTGCTTTGAAGAAGCAATCAATCAGAATTGGATGAATCGCAGCAGATGATGATTTGTTGTTGCTCTCAGAATGCGAGAGATTGGTTTCACGCTCGTCTTCACGATTACGATAGGCTCCTGAATGTCGCCGTCGTTCTCATTTACATTCAAGTAATTTCTCCCTTTCTTTCTCTTTTTTATTAAGATCAAAACAAATCTAGGGTTTTTTTGTTAAAAAAAGAGAGTTGTTGTTTGGTTGACCAGATTGGGTGTTCCTTGATCGGATCCCTCGGCGCATTATACAACGGTGTGTTGCTGATGAATTTGGGGATCGCATTGTTCGCTTTGGTTGCTATCGCGAGCAGCAGTCAGAGCTTGGGCCGAACCTACGCACTTTTGCTCTTCTGCGCCATTCTTCTTGACGTTTCTTGGTTCATCCTCTTTTCCCGCGATATTTGGAACATGTCTAGCCAGGGTAATGGGGTGTTGTTCGTCTTCTCGCTCAGGTTAACGCTTGCCATGGAGATCTTGGGGTCTTGCGTAAGATTTTTTTCGTCCCTGTTGTGGATTCAGATATATAGACTGGGAGCTTCGTATGTAGGTAGTGCTAATCCGCGAGAATCTGATTTCGATGTGAGAAATAGTTTTCTGAACCCACCGGCTCTACTTAATTCCAGAAACCGCTCCAACAGTGATTCTGATGACGCCGTGGGATCTTATTACTCTCCCCTTTTTGAAGACCGTCTGCAACACAGTAAAAATCCATTTCTGGTATAACCCTTGTCCGTTTTGATAAAAATACTTGATTGTTCTCATTATTTTTCTTAAAATCCCCCCCCCCCTTTTATAGGCTCATTATGATAGTGTTAGTAGAAATGAATCTCTCGGTACCGGAAGTTCTTAGCTAAAGCCATCGCCTGGTAGGACTCTTTCTGGCTAATCATGTAAGCATCTTATTTCCCTTACTTTCTGTTGACATTGTCACTTGTTTGAGCTATGCTTTACTTTCCCCCCTTTTGGCAGCCTAAATAGCTCAAATTATAAATAAGTTTGTTTCTAACTTCTATATAATGATACTACCAGGAAGTTGTCATGCAATCTTTTTCTGCAAGGAATATTTATGTCCTTTCTTGTCGACGAAGTGTTCTAAGTTCGAAGATTGACATGGTTTTTGTTAAAAGCTTTCTGCTTATTTGGTTTGATTGTTGAAAGTTATTGACATTACCCCAAATGATTGTCAGCTAAAAAACAGAATTGTATTTTATTAACCACACAATGTAAAAGAATATTTAAGATTCTGGCCAATTTCTGATAAGCATTCACCAGTTGCTGCCATTTTATAAAAAAGTTGACGTTTGAGTGTTAATGTTAATCTGACAAGATTTTCTTTTGAGTACCATCAGCATCAAGTTTGTTTGGTGGTGGAGTGTGCTTCACCATTCCTCTAAACACTTGGTTTCTTTTATCCTCTTTGTCATGTTTATTCATGCATTTCCTAATCCTTGTACCTTCTCTCTGTTCTGAACATGCACTGGCTTGTTTGAAGATATTGTCTTTCTAAACAATATGGACTATCATAAATTGCATTATAACATTGCAGAAAGAGTTGCATTTTTGCCCGTTTTACTTTTTGTTATGATAGCTAGGTGAATACGCTTTCTGGGTTTTTTTTTCTCCAAGTTCTTAGAAAATAATGTTGATTGAGGGAAAGAGAAGTAAGCTTCAAACCTTAATAGGTACTTATGAGCTAAACCTAAACCCTAAATGCCTTTACAGATATAACCTAAAGCCTAATTTTTGAAAGCTTAACAAAACATGACTAGTTTAAAATACCCCAATAATCAAAAAGCCCAAACCTACATGAAAACTGCGAGTAAGCTCATAAAATATAACAGAGGGACAAAACAAATATCCAATTATTGGATGAATATAGTAATGGATTTATCCAAAAAAAAATCCAATTATGTAAATCTCTGTAAATGATGTTAAGCCTAAGGTATTTAAACTAAAACTACAGTACATAGTAGTTATAAGATAAACTCTAAATCCTAATACATACTAGATTAAAAAAATAGAAGCATGAAGCCTATTGCTTGACATTTGAACAAAGCAGTAATCATTCTAAAAGTTATAGCAGAAACAATATAAACTTCTAAATTGTTTACTATGTAATTCATAAGATACAACAATACATTGAAGAATCAAAACCCCATAACGCCTTAATTAGTATATTTCTATTCCACATCAAGAGAAACCAAATAAATAAGAATCAAATGCTTAGTACCATTCTCAAATATTTCTTCATTCCTACTGAAGATAGAGAGGTTTGTATTGAAATAAGCAAACCACGCTTCTTCTTTTTTTGACAAATCTTAATTCTAATCCTAATCCTAATCCTAATCCTACCTAGAGAGGAGGGGAAGGGGGACTCTAAGGGGAGGAGGAGGGTGCTCCTGGTGGGTCTAGTACCAAGCTCTAATTAACTGTTAAAAAACTAGTTCTTATCAGTTCATAATGCAGCACTTGTCCTGCATTGATTTTGCTGCTTTTCTTGTCTTTTTCTAGATGGATTGACAATACTATTTGCAGTATCTTCTCTCATGTTTAGTTAAATTTGTTGTCTATTGCATTGATGATCCATAAAGCTACTCACCTACTTGGATCTGGAAGTTTTTAATTTAGTGATTGTTCATGGCATATGTCATCAATTAATATTTTGATGCTAATCATAATACATCAATTTGGTTCTTTTTATTTTCAATTGTTGAACGTTGCACAACAATATATAATGTGGGTTTGCTCTGTTAATTATTGGTTACAATATTTTCCTTTTCGCTAGCCCGTCTAACCCATACTCAATAATTGCAGGGTTTATAGTACTACAAAAGTGCCTGACTCTTTGAATTCAACCACGACTTCTGTAAAAGTTCAGCTTAGTATTTCTACTACTTTTGGTTTTGAAGCTTCTTAAATTTGTCTGGCACCGTCCGAGATATTGGTGGTGGGAGTGGGATTTGTAGAACTTCCTGCTCTGTCATTCTTTTTTCCCATGATGTAGCTGCAGCTGTTAGAGTTAGAAAAGACAGATGTTCGGATTATCTTGTAAGGAACTCGAAAGGGATTTTGCGATTTGTAGGTTTATAGATAGTTGGCCATTGTTACATTTTTAGCTCAAAGGTGTAGATCAGAAACCAAGCCTAGCACATGCTTGAACATGCTTGGGATTAACATTGAGATTTGACACTGCCATATGATGGATGCCCTTGAGATGTCTCTAGATTCTATTGTGAATGTCAATGTTCCAAGTGTTGGTTGGAAAATCCTTTAGAAAGCAAAATAATAGTGCACCTTTCCTTCATTTCCCCCCATTTTCACAGACTTGTGGGGATTTTTTACAGTGATTAAATGGAATGCTTAATTGATGAGGATTACCAAGACCAGAATTCCCAAAGTTTGAAGAACTTTGCTGTACAAACAAAAATATGAGTTTGATTTGAAGAATGCTTTTCAAAATTGAAATTTCTAGCCAAAAGTGCCTCAGGCTCTTTGAATTCAACTAGAAAATTCGGTCAAAAGTGATGCTCAGTTTAGTTTGAAAAGTGTTTTTCAAAATTAAAATTTTTAGTTTTTTCAAAAGTACTTTTGAGTATAATTACTCAGTTATCTTTATTTATATTACCAATTTTTTTTATAAACAATGTCTACAATAAACTTTTTATCCACTTAAAAGCACCAATACCAAACAATCATATTTTAAATCAAACAACACAAACACTTTTTCATCGCACTTTCAAAATACAATGTTAATCTGACTCCTAAAGTTTTAAAATATAAAAAATAAAGAGACAATTTCAAACGTACATAGAGTAGAAGGATTTAGAGCGTATTTTAACCAAAATTTATAATAATAACGAGGTAAAGAAATCCACTCAAGATTTTTGGGCAAATACAAATTAATTAAGCAAAGGGTAATTGTGTAAAAAGACGGATAAATTAATTAGTAATATAAGTTAGAATATTGGGTAAAGAATAAAAAATAGGAGAGGAGAGATCGAGACAGAGACAGAGACAGAGACAGAGACAACGCGTTTGGATTTGCTATCTTATTACAATAATAACATAAAGGAAAAAAAAAGTTGAAACTTTAGCCATTTCATTTCTTCTTTGGACAGAATCAAACCCCCCAACATATACCATTCTGCTTTGTTTTTGCTTCTTCCACTTTTTAGTTTCTTTGCTGTCCTTGCTGTAATTACAGGTAAGAAGAAGAAGAATTCAAAACCATCTCCTGTATGTATATGTATCTGAAATCTTTTGTTTTTGTTTCTTTTAATTGTTTCACTGATTTGGGGTTTTTTTTTCATAAGTATTGGTGGGAATTCATGTTTTGATTTGGGAATTTGAAATCTGTTGGTTTCAGTATCACAGATCCTTGTTCGCCGCTGTTTGATTTTGCTAAAAAGGTTTTTTTTTCTTTGAGAAATTGTTTACTGTTGAAATCTAGTGTTCTTTGTGAAGACTTTGAATTCTGGAAAATTTTAGGTATTTAAAGTGTTGTTTTTCTGGGAATCATATGCTGGGAGTTTTGTTTGGTGAATTATTTATGTAGATCTGCTAAATCGTTAAAAAAAGTTTGATCTTTATGGGAAGATTTGCTTTCCATTTTAGTTGAATGTAATTGATTTTAAATAGGATGCTTATTTGCTCTTTGCTTGCGATAGATTAGAACCCTAAAGAGATAGTAAAAGAGGAAAAGGAATTTGTGCCGAGGAGAGGCGTGGAAGATAATGGAGGAAGCAATGGCTGCAAGGTTCTGGTGTCACCAGTGCTCTCAAGTGGTTACTCCGGTCATGGAAGTCGAGATTAAATGCCCGTTTTGTCAAGGTGGGTTTATCGAAGAAATGAGCAATGGTACAAGAGACGGTGATCAAGACATGGAATCCGATTTCCAATCCGATCGCGCACTCTCTTTGTGGGCGCCCATCTTGTTGGGTATGATGGGTAATCCTCGTCGCCGCAGAAGACTTAGACGTTTCGAGTTTGATGAAGAGGATGGTGAGAATTCTGAAGGCGAAGTTCGCCATGGAGGTGATACGGACTTTGATAGAGAGCTCGAATCCATCATGAGGAGTAGAAGAAGAAGCTCTGCTACGATTTTGCAGTTGCTTCAAGGTATTCGTGATGGAATGGCGTCTGAAACCGAGAATTCCGAGAATGATCGGGATAGGGAAGGAGAGCGTGTAATTTTGATCAATCCTTTCAATCAGACTATCATTGTCCAGGGTGGTCAAAACCAAAACTCCAATCATATAGGCTCTTTAGGCGATTATTTAAGCGGTCCTGGCTTAGATTTATTGCTGCAGCATTTGGCGGAAAACGACCCCAACAGATACGGGACGCCACCAGCACAAAAAGAGGCGATCGAGGCCATGCCGATCGTGAAAATCAAGGAGAACTTGCAATGCTCTGTGTGCTTAGATGATTTCGAGGTTGGTAGTGAAGCAAAGGAAATGCCATGTAAGCATAAGTTCCATAGTGGGTGTATATTGCCATGGCTGGAGCTTCATAGTTCATGTCCAGTTTGCAGATATCAAATCCCTGCCGACGAATCCAAACTCGATTCTGATAGGCCAAGGAGTAGTAGTAGTAACCGACGAGAAAGAGAGAGAGACCGAGAAAGCGAAAGCAATGTTCACGGACATGATAGTGGGGAAGAAGAAGGCGAAGGGGACGGGAGAAGCGGGAGAAGGTTCTCATTTCCCTGGCCATTCAACAGTTTATTTGCATCGGGATCTCAGTCCAGCAGAGGGAATTCGTCGTCCTCGACATCCGGAAACACTTCTCAAACAGATGAGAACTGAGTTTATATGGTATGAACATCCCTGTTTGTCGTTCAATATAACTATGATTGATATGCTTCGATATTCTATTCTGCCTTGCCTATCATGTACAATAGTTATTTCAATCTTGCAAAAAATTTGGGTCTTTTTTTCTCTTGAATTTAAGTATTCTTGTAGATTCTTGCCCCTTGGAAACAAAATTCTGAAATATTATGTAATCTTGTTTCTCTATACATTCGAGTGCTTCTTTTCTAGCTATCCAATGGCGGTTTTTATTTGTTTTCCGGTGTTCCGGCATTCAATCCGAATGGTATCGAACTATCGATTGGTTGGTTGATTAAAGTATGTTGTAAATGTGAATGAAGCATGCTTGTTGGAATGGGAATGGGAATGGGAATGGGAATGGGAAAGGGAAAGGGAAAGAGCAACCTCTGATTGAGATATTCTTTGAGGGTAAGAGATGTAAATGTCCATGGATGAATGGTGAAGTCAATCCATCTGCTTTTTCTTGTTAATTGATTTATGAATTACGCATTCATGTTCATATTTTCCACGGTTTTGAAGTTCTGGGTACGGATGGTTTTTGTGTAAGAACAACCATGGGCGGAGGCACATGATACAATTGGTGTCTGATTACATCCCATTTTTTTTTAAATTTCTTTGTATATAAAAAATTAAAAATATAAATAAAACAATACTCTTTTATAAATAATTAATCTTTTTTAAATATTGTTGAAAAAATAACGCTCCTTTAATAGATTTCTGGTTCCCCTATGTGAACAACCATCCGGCTGATGGAATGGTGGATCAGCTTCCAGAATCTTCCCTGGCCGGCTGTTGGCGACACCGGATGGCTTTCAAATGTAATGGACGGCTATCATCATTTTCTTTTTATCTAATCTAATGGTTATTAATTGGCTTAACTATCAAATAAGTACTTAAATTATACAAATTTTTTAGATAGGTGTTTGAATTGTATTTTGGGCTAAATAGGTGCCTAACGTTTTATTTCATAATTCATTTAAGATTTTTTGTTAATGACCGTTAAATTTTTTGTCATTCTATTAAAACATGATATGTGACATGTTTTTTTTATTTTTGAATTTTTTTTAAAAAATTAAGTTTTAATTTCTTTTCAATCAAACTCCCAAATAACATCTTCCTTACTATTCGACATTTCCTACACATCGGTGGTAAACCATTTACCACCCAAGTGTCGGATACCTCACAATTTGACATTTTCCACCCTCTAGTCGTCGATTGAAACCCAATCGATCTCTTTTTTTTTATTGTTGAGTGTTCGTCGACGGTAAAATCAGTTATTTGTTCGTCGGTTTTTGACGACGAGATGATAGGGTTTTCGGTAGAGAAGGTCCGATGAAGACAAGGGTGGTAGGTGGTGGTTGAATCGGTAGTCGGAGTGGAGGAATTCAAGGATTTAGGGTTAGAGTTGGGATTTTTTTAGAGAAATTAAATATTATTGGGTTAAATAATATATTTAATTTTTTTCTATTTTTGGATTTTAATTTTAGAAAATAATAAATCATGCCACATGTTCGAATTTCATTGTATATGAAAAAATAACTCCTGTCACGAAAAACCTAAAGGGTCACGGAATGAAACGTTACGCACATATTTGACCCAAAATATAGTTTAGGTACGTTTTTGGAAAAATAGTATAATTTGAGTACTTATTTGACTGTTAAACCTTATTAATTACACGATATTTTTGACATGGTTAGTGGTTTTATTTATGAAGCATTATTATTATTATTATTAAAAATGAATAATTTTTTTTTTAATTATTGGTATCCGATCTATCAATCAATTGATCAATTAATCCATATTAAGTATTAAAAAACTCATTACATAGATTATTGTAACCTAGTTTGTTCCGTCCACAATGTAATTTTAAACTTCTGATCTTATTTGAAGAACTAACACCCATTCCGCTAGCCTAATTAATAGTCGGTAATAAATTATTCATTTCCACGTAATATAAATGCATGTTTTGACATAAAATTATGTATAAATATATTCATTTCATATTTTATTTTTTTAAATAGTTATTTTAATTTTTTTGTTTAAAGATCACTATTTAAAACTACAGAAAAGTGAAATATTATTATATGGATTATAATAAAGTTTATTGTCATTTTAAAAGGTACACTTCTTTCTTTTCAGAAAATGATTTTTCATATTTTAATTAACTTAAATTTGAAATTCATTTAACATGTGAAAGCGACTAATTTTTAATAATAGGTATTTGTTGTCCCTTCTAATTTTTTATAATATTATTTTTTTAAAAATTAAATATTAATCAAATAAAATATTTATTTTTTCATTAAATTTAAATATTTAATATACTATTATTCTCCTAATATTTGATATTAATTTCGTCCATAAACCCAACACATTAACCCCTTTTATAAATTCTATATATTTTAAGCATAATAGAATAAGACTAGGTTATTTATAATTAAAAAAGAATAAGACTAGGTTATATAATATTTTCCGCAAGATGAAGTTGAAATTTTAAAATTCAATTTAATTTAGTTTGAATGGAATAAACAATTGGATTAAATTAATACTTGAATTCAATATGGGAGGGCTCTTTTTTCAACCTTAGTGGTAATTATTTAATAAAAACACAATAATATATAGAAGATGAGTGGTACAATTACGACTTTCCAGAAAATTCCGACACGTTTTGTTGGAACACGTTTTGTTGGAACATGTAATGAAAAGGGTTACGGCCGTTGCCCGTCAACCAATTTACCCTACCCTCCATTCAACTCCTACCCTTCCTTTGTTTCTCATTTTTCTTTTTTAAAAGCCAAATGAAGGGGGAATTTTGGTAAATATTATTGTTTAGAAAAAAATGGGAAAATAAAGTATGTTAGGAAATTTTTAGAAATTTATGGTAACTTTTACAGTATTAGGGGAGAACGTCTCATGTAAAAATGTTTTGGTCCAAAAAATATTAAAAAAAATAAAAAACAGCTCCTGCAAGAGGTGTTTTCAACCGACACTGTAAAAAATGTCATAGATTCCCAAATATCAACATACCTTATATTCCAAAAATTTATCCCTAAACATCATATAATCCAACGGAGCCTGAAGTGAAGACCCGCAACAGCATCAACAGAAAAAAGTGAAACTATCTCATCATTTTATTATAGGGATACAAAAAATATTTCATACATTAATAATAATTTGTTTTTTTATGTAAAATTAGAATTTGAAATTGAGGTCTAATTTAGAGTTTAAGATTTAGAAGTATGGATGAGCACGAGTCGAGTCGGGTTTTTGACCAACACGAAAATATAAAAAGTTCCACCCGAACCTGACCCACTATGTAATAAAGGTTCACCTTACCCGAATTTTAGTTAAAACATGTATATGATTCAACCCGAAAAAAATAATATATTTTTTATTAAAAATAAAAGGGATAATGAACCCAACAAATGCTCAGTGAAAAAGCATGATAATCGTTTTGTATATAAAGTGTATGCGCATTGTCAAAGGGTTAAAAATATGTATAAACAGATACTATCTTATAATCCACCTTTACACTATTAAAAGAATGAGTGTTATTTATAGTAATTATCTCTATTCTCTCTACCTTTTTATTCAATAAAATTAAGTAGGTAATTGAAAAATATATACGAGCGTTATAATAATTACCCCTAAAATATATGAAAGATTATATAAATGGAAAAAACTTTGATACACAGACCCTGTAAACTTTAGTTTACACGTGTTTTTTAATATAGGGGTTAGGGTTTTAAGATTTAGAATTTAAGGTTAGTGTTTAGAATTTAGGGTATATGCTTTAAAGGTTAGGGTTTAATTTTTAGGGTTAGGGTTAAGAATTTAAGATTTGGGTTTTAAGTGTAAATATGCAGGCATGTGTAAAATTAATTTTACACAGCCTCTGTATCAAAATTTTACCCTATATAAATATCTCGAGTCGAATATTTTTCACCCTAAACCTGAAATCAAATCTATTTTTTATATAAAAAATCTCCCGACCCTATCGTAATCCTTCGGATTCGGGCCAAATGTCCATCCCTATTTAAAAGTTTAACTTAAAATTTATGATCTAAGGTTAGAATTTAAGATTTAAATATTATACTAGAATGCATTAAATATTAACCCTTGAATTAATTCTTTAATAATAGATGCAGTATCTTCGACTTCACGGTGTAGTCCTTGGCTTCCTCCTCTGGCAAATTGGCTCAAGATAAATACTGGTGCTGCTCGGTATAAGGAAAATGGGTACACCGACTTCTGGTGGAGTGTTCCGTGACCATGAGGGTTTGCCAAATTTATTGATATTTATTCTGTTGTGGAAGCTAAATTATGCTACGTGCATGGGAATCGGATGCTCGACAGATCGTACTTGAGATGGATGCTCTTCGGTTGATTAGCAAGGGATCAATGATAAAGCAAAGCCTACGAGAATTTGGAATGCTTAATATGATCTCTAAGAATTATCTAAATATATATAAAAAAATTTGATAAAATTTAACCATACTCGTATCCGAACACAAACACTCACATCCGAATCTAAATACGGTAGACACAATTAATTTTATATGGAGATATGCAATGCAAGACAGTTGTAAGTTCTAACAAGACACATTCAAGCCACTAACCAAAGGAATGACAATGTCGAAATCAAAATCAGATCACCTGTTCATAAAAATCACAGTTTCGTAAAAAAACATTCAGTGGTTTTAGGTCCAAAATATCATATCAAAACATTGTACTTGTGATCTATAATCACCCTTTTTTTCTGAATCCAAAATGAAAACAACAAAAAACGATGTTGCGTAAGAACAGCAGTGTAATCCCCTTTGTACCAGGGAAACCTTTCAAAAAATGACATACAAAATGTTTAACCGAAAATCACCGAGGGGACCTCACTTGGCAGTTAAGATCTTGATCACAGATGCAATTCCAATACGATGCAGAGCGACAACGGAATCCCCTTTACGGCAGAGTCCCTTTGCCTTGGCATGCTGCACAGCAAACTCCAAAGCTTCCTCCGTTGTCTCTTCATGAGAAGCTCTGGCAGACCCAGCATATAAAACCGGGATCAAACCGCGATAGACTAAACTGTGCCTTGCTGGAGTTTCATCGCTGCATGACCAATCGAACGAATCAGTCATGATCTCAGGGACGACCACGGATAAGATGGGCATTCCTGGCCGGTACTTAGCCACCAGTTTTGCTGTACTTCCTCCCCTGGTTAAGACCAATATAAGAGCTGCTTTCGCTGAATTTGCTGTTCTAACAGCTGAAGAAGCCAGGCTTTCCAGCGGACTCATTGGCACCGGTGAGTGTTCCATAACCCTTTTGAAGACATCTCCATAGTCAAGAGTGCTTTCTGCTTCCACACATATTTTGGCCATGGTCCGAACAGCAAGTTCCGGGTAAGCTCCAGCAGCTGTCTCACCACTTAACATCACACAGTCTGTGCCATCGAGAACTGCATTGGCAACGTCAGTGGCCTCAGCCCTTGTTGGCCGGGGAGATTTGATCATGGACTCAAGCATTTGTGTTGCAGTGACAACAGGTTTTCCTTGAATGTTACACTTGTAAATCATCACCTTCTGTGCTAGAAATATCTTTTCAATTGGAATCTCCATTCCAAGGTCACCTCGTGCCACCATAAATGCATCCGTGTTTGCAAGGATGTCATCAAAATTTGCGACCCCTTCTTGATTTTCGACCTGAATTATCATTTCAAAGGAAAAAACACAACTATAACAACGGCATAATATTTTTAACCCTGCCCACTTAGATATATGCATTAGAAAAATCTTCCTCCCTAAGAAATTATCATCATTATATGATTATCTCCTTTAAAACACCCTACTAACAAAATGTAAAGCAGAATACAAACAATAACTGAAATTCTTCAAGCATACCTTTGACATGAGAAGAATATTCTTAGCATGCTTTCCAAGCAGCTTTCGAACCTGTACGAGATCTGAGCCTTTTCGAACAAAAGAAAGAGCAATCATGTCAATTTGGTTTGGAACACCCCATTGCAAGATATCTTCCTTGTCTTTTTCAGTCAAGGTTGGGAGGTCTACGACAACCCCTGGAAGATTAACATTCTTCCTCTCACCAAGCATCGCAGAGTTCTCACAGCGACAGTGAACCAAACCCTTTTCTTTGTCACAAGACAAGACCATAAACGAGATTGTACCGTCTGCACAAAGTATGACCATCCCTGGTTTGACATCCTCAGCCAACTTTTTGTAACTCATACTTATCAGTTTCTCATCACCCTTTATGGTATAGTCGGTTGTTATGGTGATTTCTTGACCCTGTTTGAGCGGAATTTTTCCATCCTTTAGAAAACCAGTTCGGATCTCAGGACCCTGGAAGTTTACGTTAGAAGAAACAGTTACAATTAATCAGCTTTTCCAAGTCGTAGTTAAGACAAAAATAAATAAAACCTAAGTACTTTATACAAGACTGAGGACATTGGTCGTGTTAATACACAGAGCTCCTTGTATTATACTCTGTGTTTAGAGAAAACATAATCAAACCTGTTTACGGCTGATTTCTACGTTACTCGGCCTCGTGTATACGAAGGTCATATCTATAAGTCAAATCCGAGTCGTCAAGGAAAATGAAGATTCGGAATAACATAAACAGATCTTATGAAGAGAGAAACAGTGGCTAATAAATGAACAGCATCCGTCAAATCGGGTATTACGTTACAACTTAAGAAGAGCAGTATCTGCTAGTTCTAACACACATTCTTCCAACATTATAGGAATCGAACACACATGTCAGAAATGCTGATAGCATCTGCTTGGATCATGATTGGCTAATTAGCCCATAAGCTTGGATGTGAAAACCAATTATAATAATATTAGCAATTATTCAGTACTCATCATCAATGGCTACAAAATCAAACATGATCTTTCGAAAGGAAGCAATTAAACAAAAATAAAGTAGCAAACAATAACTGATCAGAACAATAGCTGGAGCATATCATCAAGCACTTTGATTGCTTCTAAACAAAGTATTGAAGCATTCAGATTGAAACCCAGATCTACGATCATACTGGCATAAGAAACAAAAATAAAGGAACAAGCAATCGGATCCAAGAAAAACAAGCAGACAAGAGAGATCAATCAAACTAAAACTAGTTAACCGCAAGAAAAGGTTCTGACTTCAGATCAAGAGAAAGAAACAAAAAGGGTTTAAGGGAAATACGAGCCTTGGTGTCGAGCATGACGGCGCAGAGAATACCGGTGTTGAGCATGGCGGCCTTGAGGTTATCGAGGGTTTCCTGATGGTATTCGTGAGATCCATGGGAGAAGTTGAAACGAGCGACGTTCATGCCGGCTTTCAACAGCTTCTCGATCATGGGGATTGACCTCGACGCAGGACCCAGGGTGCATACGATCTTGGTCTTGGGTTTCTTCTCCGATTCAAAGACAACTGCTTCATGATTGTTATTCATTTCCATAGTTTTTGGTTGTAGTTCAGCGGAGTAAAGGTTGGAAATTTAGATGAGAAAAGGCGTATTAGGAGAGGAGACGACTTTGGTTTAGTATTTATTTAGTGAGAAAATGAATAATAAATTAAAGAAAAAAATGTTTTTGGTTATTGCTTAACGAGCAAGACGGGAATCACTGGTAAATGGAAAGCGAGAACATGTTCCTTTTCAAATCAAAATCCTGAACTCGTTTTTCCTTAAAAATATATATATATATATATATATATATGATATTAACTCGTTAATTTAAATTAAATACTACAAAAGTATAACGTATGAATAATTCTCTTAATTAAATTTATTTTATTTATAATATTAAAAATGACATTTTGAACTTAAAGAGTAAATATGTTTAGCTGGTTGGTCAAGCTGTTCATCTTATTCATTCGTATTTTCTTAGTTCACGAGTTCTAAATTTACTAAGAGCATCATTTTCCTTCTCATAGAGTTCTCATTTCCTCTTCTCTAAGAATGATTAGTATTAGGTTTAAGATTTGTAAAAAAAAAATCTAAACTTAAAAGAAATTAACACTTATCACATATATTTGAGTTAATAGTATCATACATTTTAAATTATGGTCATGATTTTAAACTGGTATTTAAGCTTTTGAATGTTTTAATTTCATCGTCAAATTATAGTCTTCGTTTTTAAACTAGTTTTCTAACTTTTGCATGTTATAGTTTCATCCTCAAACTATGACCCTCATTCTAAATTGGTCTTCAAACTTTTAAATGTTTAAAATTTCACCTTCAAATTATCGTTTATGCCACATCATATTGTTACATAATATTCATCAATATTTTCATGACATTTAATAATATTTATAACGATTTTATTAATATGAGATATGATTAGTATATATTGATAATTTGAGAATAAATTTAGAATTTTCAAAAGTTTAGGGATTAATCTAAAATGAGAAATGATTTGAGTATGAAATTTAAGGTTAATTTTTTTAAAAAATATTTAAAATAAGAATCATGGTTTGATGATAAAATTGAAAATCGAAAATGCAAGCTATAATATGAGGAATGGAGGAGCAATTTACTCTACTTACTTAAAAGACCTCGATTAAATTGTGTTTTTATGGTAATACATATTTTAATACTCCCTCTATCCCACAAATAATATCTCTTATTGACTTTTTAAAAGTCAAATTTTATAAACTTTGACTATAATTACATTAAATATTTTAAATAATTAAATTTTATAAAATATATATTTAAAATCTACTAGATTAGAAGTTTTTAAAATATATTTTTTCATATTTTTATCAATAATAAATTTTAAATAATCACGAGTCAAAGTTAAAAAATGACCAAAAGATGACCTCAATACCCTAGCCCCAGTATCGGTACGCGGGCCTAATTTCTGAACTCTGGTGCATGTTTCACCTAAAAACCCCGTTTAAGCCCTATAGTTAAACCCTAAATCAATCCTACAAGTTATTGTGAAGGTATTAAGTGGGTTTCTACCAATTTTAAGCCTTAGCAACATCAAATCCCCATTTTACCATTAAAGGGGTCAACCCAAAGCTTATCAAACTACAAACACCAAAACATGTACTGCAGGAAATAATAGAAGTTAGTAGTGTACTAACCTCGAATTAGAGCTGAGAAAGAAGCCTTCAAAGACCATTATCGTTCATCCACACTAACCCCACCAAAATTTCAATCTCCACTATAACTAGCCATCATTACCTTGATTGGTAGATCTCTCAAAGCTGAACAAGCTTCCCTTCTTGTAAACTCTCAAAGATTTGACCTTTAACATGAAGAAGTTTGAGTGATAGATAAGAATGGGAGAGAGAGGGAACAAGGGGACCAAGATGGTCTCACTCCCTCTATTTTCTGCAGAAATAAAGTCCCACATCAGCTCTCTTGACTTCAATTATGCTTTTACCTATTTGCCCTTCTTATTTTCACCTAAGCCCATCAACAACCCAACAACACAAGCCCAAAAGCTTTCATTCAAGCCCAACAAGGCTCTTAAGGCCCAATATCTTGGCCCAAACGCAAAGCCCATACCTCGGGTTAACCCGACTCTCGAGTTTCGAAACCCGGGTCATTACAACTCTCCCCTCTTTAAAGAAAATTTCATCCTCAAAATTTAGATAGACGCAAGAGAGATGTAACCAAAATAGACCTAACCACCTCACCATTCAAACAGGATCACCTCGATTAGGGAGAGTCCCCCCCCAATCTACCTTAAACAGAACCATAGCATTAAACCACATGCTCCCAACACTTCTCTTGAAATTTCTCACGACTCTTTTTCAACAGCCAATGACACTTACAACGATCTGCTAAGCATGGTAACACCACCAACCTCGAGCCACGTTGTTCAAACATTAACTTAAAGAACTCATCTTCAAGGGATTCTATCTCGGTTAACCAATCTCTCTATTAGCATTCGACAGCCAAAACTAAACTTAGACTTTATCTACATCTAAAACACTGCACCACATTCACAAGACATTGTCAGAACAACATCACGCCTAACAACCATATCCCGATCAAACCACTAAAGAACAAGAAACACCCTAACAATCGGTTATCAACATCAATTTACCTTGAACTAAAAGCTCATTTCTCCAGACTTGACCCACCAAGTCAGAACCTAGAACTTCACTTTATCAAACTTACTTTCAACAGGATCGAAAACTACTTACGATTCAACTACTTGGTTCCGAGAGATGGCCACCGCCACTTACGAACTCGCACAAGCAACCCAAAACTAACCATTCTATTTGCGAAGGTCAAAACACCTTCTTCAAACCCTTGACTCGGTCCAAACAATCAGACGTGGAGAGCTATCTGTCCGCTCTCAAAGATCTCTAACTGGCCCGTCTAAAAATATTTCTTTGCACCACAACCATTCGGTTACCCTCAATACAGCTATTAATCCACATTTTCATTGCGCTACTCTGATAACTTCCACCTTGTTTGTCTTAACCGATAATAACTTTGGTCGAACTTGATTGGGCAATCCTCTAACTCCCCGAGATCTAGCTCAACAGGTGTACAAGCCGAACAACTATCATCGCGATTTGCCCTTAAAGCCTCAACCATGTCCATCACAACCTTCATTTACCCTCTTCTACGGTACATTACTCCGACAACAACATGAGAAGCTCTCACATTCTATGGCCACAAGAAGGTCGCCAAACTCACGCGAAACCGACAACAGTCTTCCATTATTTTACTACGGCTCACACATCCAAAGCCACCCTACACGCTACTCTCACGCAGACACGATTCTCAGCGAAATACTTGGCAACGACACCCAATCAGTCGCTTGCACAAGTGTGCCTCCAACAAAGAGTTCGTTAAGTACCATACCACATGACGATGGACACTAACACGAACTCAACCTTACCTTTATCGTCGTTCTAAACCACAATCAACCGGTAAGATTGCTAATTCACCAAGAGTACCTCCATGCCCTCAAAACACCCACAACTCTAAGACTAGGGACTCTCAACCCTTGCTTCTACCATGCAAGCTAAGAATATCTTGCAACATACAAAACCCTCTACAGAGTACAACATTCACTCTAGAGAGGTTAAGGTTCTTCTCATCTAACACTAACAATTGGATTCAAGCAATGTAAAACTTCTCGGCTCCTCACTCACATCATATGGTACCCATGCACTCTCAACAACCATCTACGATAAAACCTTATCTAGCAAAGGATGCAATTATATTTTACCATCTAAAATAACAATAAACCCAAGATTTACCAAGATGCACCTCACAAGAATCGGTCTATTACACAACCAAATAGCTAATCAGCTAACACAATAGCTGAAACAACACTAAACTTAATTAACTGACTTATCCTCAGTCGCAACGCTGTCAACTCTAATCTCAGCAATAGACTACCTCGCAACACCTCTCGCGCCAACCCTAGCAGTGGATCTCACAAGACCTCCACCTCGATGACTGACGGTGCCCTAGCTCCGCCTTTAGCAAAACTCTAATCATGTCGAGAAGTAGCCAACCTTTGAGACTGAACTGATGTATCCTCATCCACAATCGGACAGTCTCTTGCCATATGCCCTAGTGCTCGACACTGATAGCAACCCTCCAAAGCAAAAACATACCCCAAGATGATGTCGGCAATAATGCTCACATGCCGATGGAAGTGATGCTCCAACAAAACCATTAATACTCTCTTCTAGAGTAGAAATTAAAGAGCCTTTACGAACCCTCGATCTAGATTCCCGAACCGACTCTTGGTGACTAATCTGAAGCAACTCTCTTCGAACTCCTCGAAGCACAAAACCCCTCATGCAGATAGGGAGAGGAATCAATGATATCCTGGGTCTCCATATTATGACCTCTAGAATCTTCGAACCGATCAAACGTTGAACTCTAAAGTCGCACAAGTGCCTTCGCACTATTGGCTAACTCAGAGAATGTCCCAATCGGACTTGCTATCACATGCAACTGAAAGTCAACATTCAAGCCTTGTCTGAACCTCTTGCACCTCAACTCTTTCGTGACGACAATTCTATGACATAACGGCTCAACGCAAAAACTCTTGCTCATAAGCAAACACCGTTCGATCTCCTTGAACCAGATGCAGAAATTGGTCCTCACTTCATCCATATGTACCTTACTAATATATCTCTTCCGAACTCATCTACAAAGATATCCCATGTCGGGCGTACGGGCTGTAGACCCTACTCTATGGTATCTTACCATTCGCATGCATTACCTTTAAGAAAAAGACGATACAGACAGGATTTCCCTTAAGCCTATTCCACGTCATCCTCAAATTCTTCTGAGTGTTTCTTAACCATCAATCCGATCGATCAGGTCATCATTTCTCAACCCATTTTTCTATAATTAGATTCGTAACAATGATGTTCTTCCTTTTAAAAGAACATGGCTCCCTTCACAACTCTCCTTGGTTAATCTCGCGCCGTCGACCCAACTGACCTGAACCGCATTCAGAATATGGTAATTGTCTTTCTCACTACCCTGGGTTTGATTCCCTCGAAACCTCGAAGCTTCCAACACTACAGTTGTCATCTCAAGCTAGCTCATAACCGAACAACAACCGGTGGCCAAGATCATATCTACTCATTTAGGAGACAACTCCGTTGTATCTATCAACCACGTATTCTCAAGCTTTACTCAAGCATCACCTCGTGCAAAACCCACAATGTCCTTCCGACCACCACTATAAACAACCGTAACAAGCATACCTTGCTCGAGATCTCAGGGCATTCAGCCTACTAAGATCATACTTGAGACCTCACAACCATCATATACTTTTGTACATTAGATGAAAATGCATATCTGTCAGGCGAGCTACATCCTCATCACATGGTACCCACTATTAAGGCTCACTTACTACAAATGATGAGACCTCCGATCGACAATCTATCACGGGTCAATCAAAAGTAAACCCTCTTATCCATTCTATAAGGGTCATCTACCAACATGTAGAATCACACCACTAAAGGTTCTCACCATGAACCCAAGGCCTTAAGGTAACTTACGGCACATAAGTATGATTACTCCTTAAGCGATGGGAGAAGGGCATACCCTTAATTCCTCCATACCTTCATAAGCCCAAGCTTAACGTCTGAGATAACTCTGATCTCAAAATCATTCTCAAAAGAATTAGTCAACATCACAATACTCATGACCGTGATCGAACTATCTTATTGTCGCAACCAGCGGTACATGCGAACACATGACACACCATCTAGATTCCAGTCTTGAAGAGTACAACTTAGACACATGGGCTCGTATTCGTTAGACACCTATTCCCGAGTCCTAACCACATAGGGGTTTTCCTAGAACCGGCTAAACCTAGGCTCTGATACCACTAAATGTAACACCCCCTCGACCCAGATGTCACATTTGGGCCTCAAGCCTAAACCATTACCATAAAATTCTGACCTAGTTTAGTCCAATCAACAAATCCATTATGAAAATCCATTTAATTACAACCCAATAAAACATAATAAATATTTAAAAACATGTACAATAGAGCTCTTTTTAAAATTACATTATAAACCCATGACTCGATAGTTTGAAAATCCAAATACGATTTACAATATACAATAGGTTCCTACGAATACAAATCCCAAAGACCTAAGTACTGTACTCTGAAGAGACGAGTCGTTGGAATCCTTCCTTGATGGTGCTCCTTCAAGAACAAACTAAACCTACTAACCTGCGAACGGAAACGACGATTTTGAATGCAGAGCTAACAAAGCTCAGTGGATACACCGCCACTCAACCATGCTTCATGCAAATCATAAATAAAGTAATGCAACAAGAATGATACCATGGCAAGATAACAATGGCGCTACCATATCCGCATAAACACATATCATTATGAATGTATGATCACGCACACAACTTATACAAGAACCCCATACGTTTACCTAACATCACATAGATAACACCAACAACATTAAGTGAGGTCCGCGTCCAGAAAACATCGGAATCCTACACTTAAGTGAGGCCCACGTCCACAAAGCATCAGGATCCTGCACTACGAGTAAGGCCCGCATTTACAAAGCATCGAGATCTTATACTCTGAGTAAGGCCCGTATCCACATAAAATCGGGATCCTATACTCGAGGGATGAGGCCTACATCCACATAGCATCGGGATTCTACATCCATGCTCAGGATCTCTCATCAAGCATCTTCGAATGAGGCCCGTATCCACAAAGCATCGGGATCCAACATTCGGGAATCTTCAAGGTGTTGCAACACACTTAGGCTATCCATATCCCAACAAGGGATGACTCGACTATCTAGGTGTCCCATCAGCACACAGCAAGGACCCTAGTAACCACACAGCTCTAAACCTCGACACAAGGGTCTCACCGCACACAGCTCTAACACCTTTACCATAGCCTTATGGATTTTATTAGTTATTAAACTGCCATATGAAGCTTATCTATTTATTAGTATGTTATGAAGGTACACATTAATCATTCTCATTAATTTATCTTATTATCCGATAAGAGTCAACCTTATAGGCGTCCCTTCCGCATACAATAAGGGCCTAAATTACCGCACAACATCAACGATCCACCTAGGATCTCTGTAGGTTAATAGCACACATAATTTACCCGATATTTATAATGTTATTAGCCTATTATTCTCATTCGGGGTTAAAAGTCTCCATTTCTCAGTTTTAATGTTCATTTTACACCTTGACGGACCCCTAGGGCCCTTTGCCTCGAATTATAGCACCCATGAACACAACCTCAAATTTATTGGGCAGATTGCCCAGCAAGTATCGATACTCCAAGGTCATTATTGATACTCCACTATAGGTATCTGTACTCCCCGATGAGTACCGATACTCTAATTAGGTTCGAAAGAATTAAACCCCAAGCCATACCGATAAGCTACGTACCATACCGGTACTCATCATCGATACTAGGATCGCCCCGTACTGATCCACCTTATACCGGTACTCCTATATACGCATACCAGTACGTCAAGCCTTTCCTAGGCAAGCAACAGCGCGTACCGATACTCTTCAATGAGTAACGATACCCCTACTAGATTCGAAGGAATTTAACCCAAGGGCGTACCGATACGCTACGTACCGTACTGGTACTCAAAGCCTTTCCAGGCAATGTAACAGTGCGTACCGATACGCTTCCTTGCGTACCGATACGCTTCCTTGCGTATCGGTACACGAAGGCATCTCTGGAATCCTCACCTTGCAAGGGGTACCGATACACGGAGAGGCGTACCGGTACTCTTCTCACAACTCTCCCCTCATTTACACTAAGGCGTACCGATATCCTAGCCCCAATATCGGTACGCGAGCCCAACTTCTGAATTTTGGGTGTGGGTTTCACCTAAAAACCCTGTTTAACCCCCATAGTTAAACCCCAAATCGATCATACAAGTTATCGTAAAGGTATTAAGCGGGTTTCTACCAATTTTAAGCCTTAGCAACATCAAATCCCCATTTTACCATTAAAGGGTCAACCCAAAGCTTATCAAACCACAAACACCAAAACATGTACAAAGCTTATTTTTATGAGTTGCAGGAAATAATAGGAGTTAGTAGTGTACTAACCTCGAATTAGAGCTGAGGAAGAAGCCTTCAAAAACCATTCTCGTTCATCCATACTAACCCCACCAAAACCTCAATCTCCACCATAACTAGCCATCCCTACCTTAATTGGTAGATCTCTCAAAGCTGAACAAGCTTCCTTTCTTGCCCCAAACAAGATTCTTACTTAAACTCTCAAAGATTTGACCTTTAACATGAAGAAGTTTGAGTGATAGATAGGAATAGGAAAGAGGGGGAACAAGGGGACCAAAATGATCTCACTCCCTCTATTTTCTGCAGAAATAAAATATCACTTCAGCTCTTTTGCCTTCAATTATGCTTTTACCTATTTGCCCTTCTTATTTTCACCTTAGCCCATCAACAACCCAACAACACAAGCCCAAAAGCTTTCCTTCAAGCCCAACAAGGCTCTCAAGGCCCAATATCTTGGCCCAAATGCGAAACCCATGCCTCGGGTTAACCTGACTCTCGAGTTTTGAAACCCGGGTCGTTACATTTGACCCATGAAAAAACGGACAACTGGAGTTTCCAGAAGGTCTAAGGCAAGGTCACCATAAAGGTCTAATTTTGTTTTCAATCCTTTTACTTTACAAAAAATAAGAATTTAATCATTATGTTTTAAATTGCCAAAATTTGATAAAAACCTGGTCTAATTAGATGACACTATTAATGACCAGTTTAGTATTACTTGGAAGTGTACCGTGAAATAATATTTTTAAAAAATATGGTTTAAAATTTAAATGTTTAATATTACAACTATTAAAAGTACTTTTAAAGATATTAGAGGTCTATTTTCAACATTATTTTTAAAAACATAAAAGGTTTGTTTATATAAATGAGATAAAATAAATAAATTTCAAAAGTGTTTTTCTAAATAAGTGTTTTTAGATCTAAAAATCTAGCCTCTTGGTTCGAGTTTAGAAATCTTTTAATAATCATTTTTACTCCAAAAAGCTATATTTTAGTATTGAAAAATATATGAACTCAATGAGTGATTCTAGTATGAAAAATAATGATGTTCATCTTAAGAGGCCAGAGTTCAAGCATCTTTGTCATATCACAGTATTAAAAAAAATAAATACTATTTTATAATCACTTCAAAGACTATTAAAAATATATTTTATATGCAATGCGTAGCGGACCCTTAAACTTATTGTTAAAATGTACTAACATGTAAATCAACGGTTCAATAATTTATATGCAAAAAATTAATAAAAATTAATATTTTAATAATTGAAATGCACCAAAGTAATAAAATTAGCTGTTTGAATTTATGTGTTACTAATAGGTACACTAATTTATCAAATTTTATAAAATAAAAGGATCAAATTCTAACAAATTAAAATAAAAGTACTAATTTTTAAATTTTATAAAATAAAAAGGATGAAATTCATATTTAAACCCCACAAATATATGCAATGAGAGAAAAATATTTAAAATCTATGGTCTCCCTAGTCCCTAGCCACCTCTGTCTCAGACATTGTGGCTGCCTGGTCAAATCAGTTGGACAAAGCAAGCATTCACAAATACCATGGGTCTGAACCATTGGAAAACCAGAACATTACTTCCAGTTCCACTGCCCATAGAACAGGAGAGTCTAAAGAATGATAATATACGGAACAAATAGTTAAAAATTCTCTGTTAATATTAAATAAAAATTTGAGGTTAAGATCCTCTCTAATCTTATGTAGTTTTGTCATTGTATATCATAATATGAATAAAGAGTACCGTGAAACTCCCATCACCGGTGGAGCTCGGCAATATGTACACCTTCCCTTCATGGAAGATCTTCGCATGCTTCATAAAAAGAGGATGACCCCAACCGAAATCCGCATCATGGATCGGCAACCGCATCCAGCTGTTGATGCTAAGGTTCGGGCACCTCATAGTTTCTGGTCCTTGCCTCACGGTCTTCACATCCTCGGTCTTCTCGATTAAGTCGATGCTCATTCTCAGATACTCATCGTTCGTTCGTTTCAGTATTTCTTGAATCCGCTTCACAGTGGCCACAAACGGTTCGGACCGAATTTCGCCGGCTAGAGCAACCGATGCTGCATTGAAGATCACGACATCACGTTGCCGAAGTAATCAGGCGGAATACGAGGCTGCAATCTGTTCCGACCATCGATCGGCATGAGTAACTTGACCTCTTGGTCCTCGGTGAGGTTGCGTGCTTTCGTTGCGCAACGCCATATATGTGCAGCCAAGATGTTGTAGGTGCTGAATTTGGCATTACTTGAAGCTTCATTCACTTTGTCTTTCAATGCCCTCCGGGATTTAAATTGCGGTCGCGATCGCGTTTTTCGATCGCGACGTTCGATCGCAGTTGCGAACAATAACAGATAAATTACGGTTATTGCGGACCGTTGTTTTCCACAATAACAATTTCGGAAAGTGTCAAAACCTTAAAATAACAGCCTAGATAACGGTCGAGCACCCAGATTTAAATCCCTGATGCCTTCACTTCCTCGACTGTGATCTTAAAGGCGGAGACAGTCGAGGGTTTAAGATTTGATTGTGATTCCGTGTCTGTTTTTAGACAAGGGGATGGTTGGAATTCGACATGATAAAATCTTGGAGTGGGGGGTGTCGGGCTCGAAGAATGGTACGGTCCAGGACTGGTGCAATGGAAGGGGACACACCTCGAGCTATCAGCCGAGCTGTTGATGAAATGATTCCCGGATTGGCCATCTCCCAATGTATGATGAGTAGAAACTCCAAGGAAACTCCTCCGCATTTGAAAGCAGTGACCTGCAAATATTCATATGCAATAATGCAACATGCATTTAACCAACTAGTACAGTACATGAGCTACTGTTCAGACAAGAATAGACAGATACCTGTAAACCTAGAAGCGGATAAGAAGAAATCCCACCGGAATAGTCGAACTTTGGAACCAAGGGAAATTTCGAACCGTCTGCCGAATCCTTAACTAAATCATCAGAGTCGGAACTGGTTTCAGCCTCGATGAACAACACTCCCTCGCCATTGCAGACGATTTCGAGCCTGCCGTTTTCATCTTACTTAAAGCCACCTTCAGCACCTTGGTATCGAAGAAATTTGAACTACCGTTCGGCTTGTAGAAATAGACGGTGGAAACATGATATGGCATCATAACTAGGTCCAAATTTGAGAGCCATAAACTTGTTTTCGGAGTTTCTTCGCAAGGACACACCATTGTCGTCTCCTTCACAGTTACCTCCATTGCTTATATATGTGTACACCTCCAACCTGCAAAAAAATCAAAAGAGCTTAAGAATTTTCATGAATCTAAAGTTTCTTTTTTTGTTTATCATAATGTATTCATCCCTCGAATGCAACAGGAAGTTAAAGCTTTAGAATCCAGAATGTACCTTACGACAGTTGCAAGGAATGGATAAAATAAAAGGAATAGGCAAAATCTTGCAAAATTCACCATGGCTAGCGTACCCTCTCCAGCTTATTTATAGATAGAATGGAGAGTACATCTCCTGAGGATCCGAATGCATCAGCCGGTCCTTACCCTGAATTTTCATTCGGTCGTATATTGATAATTTGGGGATGCAATTAAACCGTTAACAAGTTCGAGGGGATAAATTAAAATATTTAAAAGTTTGAAGACTACTTTAAAATGAGAGACATAGTTTGAGAGTGAAATTAAAAAATTTAAAAGTGCAAGATCTAATTTAAAATGAAAATTATAGTTTGAGAAAATGCGGTGCAATTAACTCAATAATTATTATAATATTTTAAGAGTTTATTTATATTATTAATATAATATTATGGTTAATTCCGTAAAAAATGAAATATTACTTTAAACAATATTATTTTAGATTTTTAAATTTAATATAATACTTTAAATAGCATCGTAAAGATAAATATAATTACTATAGTTTAAAAATATTTATATCTAGTAATGACAATGGGTAGAGGTGAGTAAATATAATTTAATCATGTGTTATATTTTGATACACAAGTACACAATCCTTCATATGTAAATTATAAAATCTAAAATTTAAATTACTAACCCTAACACCCAAAAGCTTAAACTTTAAACGCTAAATTCTAATAATAAATCATAAATTTTACACCCTACAATATAAGCCCCTAAACCTAACCTAAATTCCTAAACTCTAAAATTAAAAAGCTTGTTTTAGTTTACATAATCTTGTATATCAAAATATTTTTCTTTAATCATTTGATACTCGAAATTCTAATCATAAATAATAAAATGTACACCCTACAACCTAAGCCCCTAAGCCCTTAAACCTAATCTAAATTCCTAAATCTTAAAATTAAAAAGCTTGTTTTAGTCTACACAATCTTGTATATTAAAATATTTTTCTTTAATCATTTGATTGCAATTCTTTACAAGTTTTTTCTTCTATCAATTCATTGATTGTTTTATTCTTCCATATATACCTCCCCTTTAAAATTCATTTCTTTTAAAAAATAATATTATAAACATATCGAAAAAATATTCTATAATTTTAGATGATATTTGATTTATTAAGTAACATTACAAATCATAATTACTTGTGAAAAAAACATGAAAAATATATATGTATGGGTTATATTTTGATACACATGTTGTGTAAAAAAATTTACACAACCATTCTATAAAATTTAAAACCTAAATCCCAAATCCTAGCACCCTAAACTCTAAATTCTAACCATAAACCTTAAATTCTACACCTTACATATTAAACCCCTAAACCCTAACCTAAAACTCTAAATCCTAAAATTGAAAAGTTTGTGTAAACTAATTTACACAAGCTTGTGTATCAATGTATTTTCCTATAAGTATATCACATATGGTTATAGAAAACCATTTAAACTAGAACTAATCAGTATCTTAATATTATAAATATTTACAATTATATTTAAACAGAAACTTGAACAATTCGACTCAACTCGAAAAAAATTTAAATTAAATTTAAATGATTAAATAATACTCTTCAATTCAATTAACTTAAAACCTTTTTATTTGAGTCGATTCGATTGAATAGTTACCCTAACCGTAAGAGCGTACACATTGAATCGACTCGATGGCTAGTATCCACATTTGCATTTACTCCTTGGTCATACCAACTAAATTAAAAGATGTGGGTATAACAAAAAAATAATAATTTTAGATAGATCGGTTTGGAATTTAAAGAGGTAGGTGAAAAATATGTTAGAAACCTTGTATTGTCTCAAATATAAATTTAGGAAAATATGGTAAATAGTCCAAGCACATTTGACGACCAAGTTGTTCATCTTTATTATCTTATATTTCCTTAGGTCATAAGTTTTAAACCTACTAAGAGCACCTCACATTTCCCTTCTCTCTAGGTAAGATTATGATTACAATCAGAATTAAAATTTCCAAAAAGAGAGAGAGAAAGGAAAATATAGTGAATAAGGGGAAAATTAGAGAAATTCACCGGGTATGAAATTATTTAGGAAACTATGGTCGAAAGAAATTCTCAAAAGTGGAAGTCGTCCTCTTTTGAACTAAAAGTTATATTATGAGTCATTCTCGCCACGTCATTCATGAGACCAACCAATCAATTTTATTATTTTTTCCATCTCATCTTTTTACTAAGTGAATCTTCACTTGATAAAAATTATGTTTAAATTTAATTTACAATAAATATTAGTGAAGATTCACTTGATGAAAAGATAAGATAGAAAAATTAATGAAACGTATGCATTTAATTGGTTGGTCGGATAACGTATCGAAAATGACTCGTGATATAATTTCTCCTTTTGAACACAGTTGGAGTCAATCGTATTAATAGTAAGTATTTCCGCAATATGCTTTTCAATACAACGAATAAACAATCTCTCAAAACGTCACCTTTCATTCGACTACAAATGTTTGTTTAACTTATAATTTAATTTAGCAGCTAAACCCTGCATAATTTTCTTCTTCGAAATTTTACTCTTTGTTTGATACTTGAACCCTCACAAAATTGATAAAAAAATAAATACATGCGATTAAAAAAGGCAATCGAAGATGAGATTTTAAAGCAACATTTCTTAAAAAGGAAGAAGAAAGAGTTATAGATTTAATCTAGTTTAATTACTAAGCGCATAAAGTAGATTGAGTATTGTCAATAAAGAGAATATGAAGAGTCTTTTCGTTATTTTCTCTACTATTGACTTGAAATTTATAAAAGAAATTAAAACTTTTAATCCAAACTAGTGTCTAATGAAAACAACTTACTAGTACTAACGGGTAGATCAAAGTGATAAGTAATTTGGTATCGCTTAAGTAAATTTTGAGTTCGAAATTTTGTATATGCAGAAAATCTTCGTTGAAAAACTCACCCACCAAAACCAAATGTATAACGCGGTTCGGTCAGAATTAATCAGGGCAAAACCTTAGAGGATCAAGAAAGCAACCCTAAAAAAACAACTCAATAGTACCTTCATTCTCATGTAATTAATGTCGACCTCGTTTTAAACTTAAAACTATTTATTCTCAATTATACAACAAATATTATATTTGATAAAAATTAGTTTGATCATCGTTTTAACAGTTTCATGGTTGAAATAAAGATCTTGTTTGACAATTAGCGAAAAGTTTATTTTCATTAGCTGATTTGACTAGCAGATTGTATAAAAGTGTTTGATAAAATTAACTCATAGCTTATAGATGCTTGATTATTGAACAAGAAAAATAACATATAAAAATATTATTATATTCGATACTTATTTGAATAGTTTATTAGTTATCAATATTTGTATATATTAATATTAATTAGATTATGAAAATTAAATTTTTTAATAAAACATTACTAAGCATATTTGAAAGATCTATATAGTAATTTGTTATTTATATAATTATTTTTAATACAATTTGATTAATTATTAATTTGAATGAAAATAGTGAAAGTTAAATTTAGGTTATTTGGAGATTATTTGTAATTGTTAAGGGTAAAAGAGTTTTATAACTCTTATGTCAAAACCTCCAATTTCAAAAAACTCCTATTAGTAGCTAGGCCTGTAAACGAACCGAACGAACACAAACGATGGTATGTTCATGTTTGTTCATTTAATTTTAACTGAACGAACACGAACAATTAAACGAACATAATTTCTTGTTCTTGTTCGTTTGTTAAGGAATGTAGCTTGTTCGTGTTCGCTCATTCAAATGATAAACGAACGTAAACGAACAAAAACGAACGAACATAAAAGGACATATGTGAATAAATTTAAACAAACATAAACGAATGAACAAAAATATGTGAGTAAATTTTATTTTTAAAAAAAATTATAATACTTTTTTTATGAAAAATAATAAATATAAATGAATATATGTGAATAAATTTAAACGAACATAAATGAACGGATTATCGAACGTAAATGAATGAACGGGTTCTTTGTTCGTGTTCATTCATTTAATTAAACGAACAAAAAAACTTGTTCATGTTCGTTTGTTTAATAAAGAAACGAACATAAACAAACTTCCCGCCGTTCACGAATAGCTCGCTGAACGTTTAAAGCCCAAACCAAAATCATAAAATTTCTCAACTTGGTTTAGCTCAAATAAAATGCTTTCCAAAAACATTTAAAGCCCACGATTAAAAAGAAATATATAAACGATTAAAACGTTACAAAGGCGCTCCAATTAAATTAAAACATTTGACTTGATTAATACAAATTCAAAAATAAAGATTACAGACTCTAACACGTAAGGTTTTATGAATACGCAACCCAGTAAATACAAATATCGTAATCTGACAACGCCGCTTGCTAGAATCCCATACAGACAGTGCTCTTTGGTCCCGCGATCAACTTACGCACGAAAACAACAATTTCGAGCGCTGAGATTACAAAGCTCAGTGGTACACATGTACTCTACTATACTTCATGCTAATCATAAACATAGGCATGCAAGCTAGTACGAGTAAAAAGAGAAATAATAAACACATGACACTACCACTAGTCACCTAAACACATGCTCTCATTATAGCAATCATCAAACATAGCCCACAAGGCCCAACCATACTCGGGATCTCACCAGATCATCCAAGCAAAATCACACAAAGTTGTAACGATAAACCTGGAGTGAGGCCTAGTGCCACACAACTTCAGAAACATACACTCTGAATGAGGCCCAGTGCCACATAGCTTCGTGAACGTATACTATTTTCTCTCTCGGGGTTAGACCTGATGTCACACAGCTTCAGGAACGTACACCATTTGGGTGAGACACAGTACCACACAACTTCGGGGATGTACACCCATGCTCAAAATCTCTCGTCAAGCATCTTCAAATGAGACATGGTGCCACATAACTTCAGGAACGTACATTTGACACCTCTAAACATGGTGTTGCAACACTTTCTCATAGGGTATCCGAATCACATCAATAAGATAACTCAACCAATCAAGTTTCTAAACAACACACAACATGAACACGTTTACCACACAACACACAATATTTACATGATTACCAATCTCTATGGTTTCTACCAATTATCAATCCATCATTTAAGTTTATCAACTTATTAATACACTATGAAAGAGTATACAATTAATCTTATTTATCGTCATCACTGATACTCATTCTTTTATTTATTAAGGCATAATTCAATTATTAAAATGCACATTCATTTCCACTCTTAATTTACATTTATTGATTATTTAATGTATAAGGGTACCGATACTCGAACACGAGTATCAATAATGTAACCTCAGATATCGGTACTCACTCGCGTACCGATACAAAAACTAATTACTGGAAATCTTATATTTTCACAAGTACCGATACGGGTCGACCCGTATCGATACGACTCTCAATCATGTACCGGTATGGCCAAAGCTCGTACCGATACTCTAAACACGGGTTCGTACCTTTTCTTAAATTACGATTTTACCTTGCCTTATTCAATCCCTAAAGCTTATAAAAGTCTTTAAGGTTGGTTTTCTACCACATTCAATCATTTTACATTAATTCCTGAGTTTATGATCATTCATTTGAATATTACCAATTATTAGTCCATTTAGTACAATTTCCATTAAATCCCATCAATCTATTCGAACAAGCATACAAGCCATCACAATTATTTCAATCAGTCAAGCAATTATCAAATGATTATTCGAGCATCTCAAATAACCCTACACGATCTCTAAAACCTCTACAAGTCACATCACATTCATGGCATCATCATGCACTTCATAATTATTGAATCTCATAAAATTGATCTCTACTCATGCTTATTTATCGTCTACCTATTTTGCGAATACTAACAACAAAGCAACCACACTTATGATGCTCATGAAGGAATACGAGTTCGAGGTGTACTAACCTTAAGCTGATATTGCTAAAATCCTCATCTGAGCTTCCCAAATATTCTACTCGATTCGATAACTGAACCCAAAACAAACCTCATAAATATATGAATACCACAAATATTACTTAACCTTATTCACTAACTAATCCACAAGGTCAAACGCATAAAAACATCTTACTGGATTCGAATTTGGTGAAACATACCGCATCAATAGATACGAAACGTCAAAAAACCTTCAGATAGAATCCTTAAAAAAGTCAACAGACATTCAACGGCTAGTCAACAGCCTTGGTGATCTGGTCGGCGCATGTGTACGGGAGTTGCGGTGTACCCAAGAGCGGAATCCAGTACGGGCAAACGTATGGAAGGGACGGTACACCCGCGAGGTTTTATCCCGTGCGGATGAGCTATCGAGCACTCGGCCGGGCGGGTTCTGGTGTGGCGCGGTGTACCGAAGCATGGTGCACCCGCATGGGCAGATGCACGCCCACTAGTAGGGGCGGCGCGTAAGAGGCCCTCTAGTGGCCGAACGACGATGGTGAGCTCTAGTCTTACTATTTTTTGGCCACTGGTTTCGATTGTGGTCTCCGTTTGCGGCGGTGACGACTGGAACGCAATGCTTTCAACAATGACAAAATTTTTTCCCCTACCCCAGTGAACGACGATAGATTCGGCAATGCGAGGATCACCGCTGGACTCCTTTCGACGAGCTAAAGATGATAGCGGTGATAGTGAGACGAGCGACAGTCCGAGGGGCGGCAGATTGAAGTTTAAAACTCATTATCCTTACTTTTTTTCTCTTTTCCAAACTCTCTCTTAAAATATCTTCTTTTCCTTTTTCTTCCCTCTCTCCCATAACATCATTAGCCCCTATTTAATTTAAAAACATCTCACTTCCCTATTCTTTTTCTTTTTACTACAAGACCCAACTCATAATCTTTAACTTGGGCTTCGAAAATAAATGCTTGTAATCAGGGTCTGAGACCCGATTCACTAATCTGAAAATCTGGGTCGTTATATCAGATGGGTTCAAATCTTAAAATTTAAGAGATAATGGTGTATTGTTTCCACTATTATCGAGTAGTTGAGCGTGGGAACATGAAGAAAATGAGCATTAGAGAGTGAGTGATAATCTAAAAAAGTGCAACCGACGAACGACAATTAACCTTTGACAAAACACATACCTTTGTAGATAAAACGATTTGAACTCAAATTTCTTAAGTTAAAGGCTTAAATGAAAAATAAGTGCCCAAAGTATACCACTTATGAACTTTAGCTGCCTAAAGTTTTTTTTAAAAATAGATGTCTAAAGTTTCAAAAGTTATAATTTTAGGTGCCCGACTGTTAAAAAAATTGTTATCCATTTAAAATGCGACACATGGCATGAATATTGATTTTTAATTATTTTTGAAAAAAAACTTTAAAATTTAATTTTTTTAAAAAAATCCCAAAATTTACAAAAATCTTCAAATCAGTCCCTAAATCCCTAAAAATCCATAAATCCTAAATCCCCAAATCCTCACTACTGTCGCCGCTGGCCGCCATCTTCGACCACACATGTTCGGTCGCCGAACCCAACCAGCCATTTCCCTCAACTCGCTGTTGCTGAAAACTGGCGAACGGTGTGCCAATCGAACGATTATTTCGTGTTCGACGTTCAATGTTCAGTTGGCACACCGTTCGCCAGTTTTCGATGACGTCGAGTGTGGGGAAATGGTCGGCTGAGTCTGGCGACCGAAAGGATGGTCCCGGCGACGGCGACAGCAGTGAAGATTTGGGGGTTTATGAATTAGGGATTTGGGGACTATTTTAGAAAGTTTTAGAATTTCAAGATTTTTTTAGAATTTTAAATTATTAAAATAATAATAATTTTAAAAATTAAAAATGACTTCTTTCATTTTTTTATTAGTTAACGATTTTTTAATTGTAGTTAACGGCCGAACACCTAAAATTATAACTTTTGAAACTTTATGCACCTATTTTTATAAAAAAATACTTTAGATACCTAAAGTTTAAAAACAACATACTTTAGGCACTTATTTTTCATTTAAGCCTAAGTTAAATATCAATCTATTTTCTACCAGGGCGAGGGTTCAAATCTTAGTTTTTAAGAGAGAATGGTGTGATGTTTCCACTATTGTTGATAGGGGTGTGCATAATTAACCGTAACCGTTAACTGGTATAACCGTTACATTTTACAGGTTAATTAACCGAACCGTTAAAGTTAAACGGTTTCGGTTAACTGAACCGTTAAAAATAATGGTTAATGGTTACGGTTACGGTTACGGATTTTGACTAATGGTTAACCTATAGGTTAATCGTTATTAAATTATTTATATATATTTAAAATATAAAATAACTTTAAAAAAATCAACTCACAAATACAAATATACACGCCTCTTTTTTTAATTATGGCGTAAATAATTAGAATATCTTTATTTAAGTTTTTTTATGAATATTTTAATATAATATTTATAGCAAAGATAATTATATTATTATCTAAAAAAATAGTGAACATGTGAGAAAAAATTGTAATAGGTTACATGTTAATCTATAATCGAACTATCGGTTAACCGCGTCTTAACGGTTAACCATTAACGGTTAATCGTTTTTTAATAGTTAATTTACTGTTAATAAAATTTAACAATCGCTATAATAGTTAACTGACCGTTTAAGTTAAACGGTACAGGTAAACTACTACGAACACCCCTAATTGTCGAGTAGTTGAGCGTGGGAACAAGAAGAAAAGTGGCATTAGACTGAGTGATAATCTGAAAAAGTGCAACCGACGAACGACAACCCTAAAGGTCAAGGTGCTCTAGGCTGAGTGTGCCAATGGCAATGGAGAATGATTGGTGGGATCACCATTTTCTTAAAAATGCGCACCAACTCACAAAAACAAAGGAAAAAGCACACCAACACCCTTTTTGAATTTCTTCGAGCTAAATCCAATCCAATCCAAAACCAAATTCAACACAACACTCTTCTAGTATCCTTTTTTTTTCCATCTTCGTGGTCCCATTTCCATGGCCAAGCACTAGCCAACCACCTCACCATTGCTATCACACTACTTCTCTCTCTGTTTTCATTTTTATTTTGATCTTTTTTGATGTGGGTTTTTAGTTTTGGTTCTTTCTGGGTTTTTTCCGTGATGGGGAATTGCTTGTGTAAGTGGGAGTCTTCCATTTACAGAGTCTCATCAAATCCTAAATCAGGTTCGAAACTCACGAATTTCTAGTCTCGTATACTCTGTTTTTCTAATATGTATATGTTGGTTTTTTCAGATTCATCGAAAGAGCAACCGAAAGTAAAGAGGGAAGACAGTAAGCTGCCGTCGAATCCGGAGGAAGTGGAAGACCTCCGCGGCGGCGATTCGGCGGCGAATCCATTGATAGCGTTTACATTCGAAGAATTAAAAGTCATCACTGCGAATTTCAGGCAAGACCGGTTACTGGGTGGAGGGGGTTTCGGGAACGTATACAAAGGCTTCATTACCGAGGATTTGAGAGAGGGTCTTCAGATTCAGCCTCTTCCCGTTGCTGTAAAAGTTCATGATGGTGATAACAGTTATCAAGGTGACCGGGAATGGCTGGTAATTTTCCTTTTCCTTTTTTTTTTCTTTTCGAGTTCATTTTCCGGGAAAATCACGAAAATTGGGTTTGTTTGTTTGTTTGTTGAGTGTTAAGGCAGAGGTGAAATTTCTGGGGCAGCTTTCGCATCCGAATTTGGTGAAATTAATCGGATATTGCTGTGAAGATGACCATCGGGTGCTTATATACGAGTATATGGCTCGTGGGAGCGTGGAAAACAATCTGTTTTCAAGTAAGTTTCTTATATTCCATGCTATATTTCAATCAAACGACACCGTTTTAGGCATTTTTTTTGAAAGATCTATTCTCTTTTGCTATAATTTCATTATTTTTAGTTTATTCCTACTACCACATAACACCCACAATTATTCTTTAGTATAACTTAACTAATCAATAAGTTTATGATATTGGATTAATATTTTATGCACTAATGGTATATAATTTTAAGTATTATTAACAAAATAAATGATGACATATCATCATAAAATTTTAAAAATAAATTTATTCTTGATAATATATCATCATCTGATCAACTGGCAAAACATAAAAGTATACACTATCAAAGCATCAAATATTCATTCATGATATATATTAACATGAACAAAAATTCTGCCTTTTTTGTGTCTATTTTTACGTCATAACACTAAAAAACTAAATATTAGACCCTAACTCTAAACTATAAATCATAACCCCTAAAAAATACACCATACATCCAATATTTTAAATCCTAACCCTAAAACATAAACCTATTTTTTATTATTTGAGCATAAATAAGGGCATAAGAAAGGCAAACGATTTCTACTCTAAAAATTTTACATCTACATCTCATTTGCATTCATCGCTATTTTTTAAATTTAATTTTGTCAACACCCATAACGTAGATAAATAAAATTTTACTTTAAATGAATGATTGTAGGTGGAACAGTAAATTTTTTGTATACAAGCATATTCTTCACATCATCTTATAGGATAATTGTTCATTTCATGATCAACTATGATCATAGGAGTTTTGCTTATTTCAAACGTTAAGTAATTCAAGAAAGAATCCATTGTGATAGGAGTATTGCTTCCTCTTCCGTGGTCGACCAGAATGAAAATCGCATTGGGTGCTGCAAAAGGACTGGCCTTCCTCCGTGAAGCAGACAAGCCCGTCATCTACACTGATTTCAAGACCTCTAATATTCTACTCGACCTGGTTAATCACTCTCTTTTATCACCATTCACCTACTGTTACATAGTTAACCAACATACTACATCGGTAGACTTGTAGGTTTTGTTCTTAACGCAGTTAGATTATAATGTTTAAAGATAATGTGTTCATCTTATTATTGTTAACCAAAATATTATAACGGATAACCATGTACACCCCTGATTGTTATTTATTAGATCGTTTTGCTTACATTACATATCCCTGGATTCCTTTAATGGTTTTGTTTCAATAAACAGGATTACAACGCCAAGCTCTCTGATTTTGGTCTAGCCAAAGATGGACCCGATGGGGACAAATCTCACGTATCCACTTGCATTATGGGAACATATGGCTATGCAGCCCCCGAGTACATCATGACCGGTATCTTCTTCGCACTAACCGGTCTTATTCATCGACTGAACCATAAGTGAAATAGCATGAATACTTACTTTGTCGTGTAGGACATTTGAGTCCTCGAAGCGACGTGTACAGCTTCGGGGTCGTCTTTCTCGAGCTTCTCACATGAAGGAAATCGCTTGACAAATCGCGGCCAGCACGCTAACAAAATCTTATGGATCGGGCACTTTCTCTGCTCAAAGAGAAGAAGAAGTTGGACAACGTAGTAGACCCCAGGTTACAAGGAGATTTCCCCATCAAAGCCTTTCACAAAGCTGCCATGCTAGCTTATCACTGCCTCAACCAGAACCCGGAAGCGAGGCCTCTCATGCGAGACATAGTCGATTCCTTGGACCCTCTTCAGATTTCTCCTCAACCATTTCCCACGGAGAAAACTGTTATTACTGCCTTCACCGAGGTACCAGATCAGTTGAATGTTAAGAGAGTTGCAGAATTTGGTGCTCATCTATAATAACCTTTTTGTTCCAACATATATAAATGTACATGTACATATATACGTATACGTATATGTATATATATATTGCCACGGGGCTAGATTTTGACCCTAGCGGATCCGTGCGGCCTTAGACGCATTCGACGCAAATCAGTCGATTCCTACGCCTAAGTCAGCCTTCAACCAGCCTTGTGAGTACTCCTGCTCGACAACGGCTCTGACAAGCCCTCCAGGTTTTGATGGATCTTGTCACAGGCTAGACCTTTGCCAGACGAATCGTACAGACCTCAGTCACTTTCTCGGTTGAAACGTCGGCTAAGTCACCCTGAAATCCCTTATCACGGCCTTAGGTGAAGCTCTCTCGACAAACACCTAACTCTGCCAGGATTCTCGCTCCAGAAGATCAAACACTTCCTGAAGCCCTCGAACGAAAGATCGTTCTAAGTGGAAACTAATCAAAGAACAACAGAAAGAGATTGGCAGCTAGAACAACGAAGAACACTCAAGAACAATAAAGAACACTCAAAGAGTTTAGAGTAAATGCTTCTTGTATTACTCAAAGTGAAGTGAAGTAATGTGAAGTAGTGAAGTGATTTACAAGTGAGGAGGGAGCCTCTATATATAGTTGAACTCCCCTACATCCAACGGGTCAGTTTAAATTACATCGACGGTCGAGATTGACTTTATCTAATCAAATCTCAATTCAAATCTCTAATTATCACAAACATTATCTACAAATTATATTTCAAATAAATAGATGATGCTTTGACCGAATTACCCTCCTGAATCCTCCATGGATTTGGCTAAGTCCTGCGGGCTTGCGGGCTTTCTAGCATTCTCCAAGTGCTGGGCCAAGTGTGATGGTCTTGGCAAGCCCGTTACACCGCACAAACCCTTTTTGGCTGATTCTTGCGCCAATGCCTTGGTCCTAAAGGTTTGGTCCACGCATTCCTCCAAGTGCTGGGCCACATTTGGCAAGCCCGTTACATCACGCAAACCTTCTTTGACTGATTCTTGCACCAATGCCTTGGTCCCAAAGGTATGGTCCACGACATTCTCCGAGTGCTGGGCCACATTTGGCAAGCCCATTACATTGCGCACAACCTCCCTATCTGATGCTCGCGCCAATATCTCGATCCGAAAAGTTTGGTCCGTGACATTCTCCCCCACTTGACTTAGCGACGCCCTCATCGCTGCACTCGAACGATCCTGGGCAGGGTCAACTTGATTACTCGTCGATGCCTCAGCTTCATGCAATTCCCCCATATGAAATGCTCGCCTCGACTCAACCTATTGTTGAACATCGCGTGCTAACACGCATCTTGATACATCTCTCTTGTAGGAGCACTCTTCCAAAAACTCCGATTTACCTCGACTCAGACCCACTTGGTCCTGCGGGAAAGACTTGGAAGTTGTCACAACATTGAACACAGACTGAACTCTCAGATTCGTCGACAACTCTGACTTGCCCCTTTGAACTCTGAAAGGTCTCTTCCAATCTTCTTTTCCCCCGCACTGAAGACTAGGTCTTACTTGACCTACGCTCATCAACAATGGCAAATCAAAACCAAAAACACTAGGAATGTGTTTGAGATGTACCTTCTCCTCGATCACATTTACTCTAAAACAGGTCAGCCCTTCTTTCTCCTTGAAGTCTGGCCCCCTCTGCATTGAACCTTCTTCACCGAAGTTCTTTGCATGCATCGGCACTTTCGCCACAAAGTTCGTTGCGTTACTCTGCATCGGCTCTTCTTCCCTGAAGTCCGTTGCTCATAGTTGCATCCGCCTTTTTGACTTGAAGTTTGGTGCTCTCTTGCATCGATCCTTCTTCCTTGAAGTTCGGTGCTTTCTCTTGCGTCGACACTTCCTACCTGAAGTTTGTCGCTCGTTTCCCACCTTGCCCATTGGTGGTGTCTCTATGGTTACTATGTCCCTTAATGGCTTGGCCCCCTTCGACTCTCCAATGGTCTCAAAAACGATGCTCTTTCCCTGAACATCTCGGCAAGCTCCTCGATAGCCTTTTCAGACATTGTCACCCCTTTCTGCTTTCGGTCCCCCTTAGCATTGGCAGAACTCGACATTATCGGATCAAGCGATGCAGCCTCGCTCTCTTCGGGCTCACCCAACTCCTTGGATGGCTTGACTCGATCCAGGCAATCTCGCAATTTGTGAGGCCCCTTACACTGGTAGCACTGTAGTTGCTTAATCTTGTGTCGGCACTTCTTCCTCGAAGTCCTTCGCTTCTTTCCCACCTTGCCCATAAGTGGCATCTTAACGGTTGCTATGTCCCTCAATGGCTCAGCCCCCTTCGACACTCTACTGGTCTCAAAAGTAATGTTCTTCACTCAAACATTCTCGGCAAGCTCTTTCCCAGCCTTCCTGGACATCTTCAACCCATTCTGCTCATGGTCTCCGCTTACCTTGGCAGAACTAGACAACTCTAAACCAAGTTTCACAGGCTCTTTACTCTTGGCCTTGTCCTGTCCCTCGGACCACTTGGCTCAAAACGGGCACTTCCGTAACTTATGAGGTCTTTTGCATCGGTAGCACTCCAATCGCCTCTTCTTTACCCTCGGCTTGACAGCTTCCCCACTTGCTATCGCACTAAGTCTCACCACTGGCTGGACTACTTTGGCACTCGTAGTCGAACCACGGCTCTCACTTCGATTGGCGGCATTAACACTCACAATCGCCCCAAGTCTCGCTACTTCACCCTTTGACTCGTCTGCTGTCTTCACCATGGCAGCTAGGCGGTTCTTCTCGGGACATCCCCTTATCAAATGAGGACCATCACAAAAGTAGCACTTCAACTTCTTGCTCCCCTTCTTTTCTGGCATGGACTTAGCCTCACCATTCCCCTTGTCTCTCGAACAGGGCTTGGTTGACTCAACACTCGCCTACTTGCATTATGCGGGCTCGGTCAGAGGTTCGGCAACAACAAGAGCCTCTGAAAGTCTCTGGGCATCTCCCTGCTCTACTGCGAGCTTCGCCCCCGGTCTAAATCCCTCTAAGAAGGTCTCGAGCGCATCACATTCACTCATTGCTATCTTGCAACTGAGCAGCTCCCTCGTGAGCTCATCCACTTCTTTTCGCAAAGCTTCCATCTCAGCTTCACTAGCATTACTCCCTCGAACAGTCACCAACTTGTTGAGAACTTCTAGTGTCTCGTCCTTGAACCGGTCATCTATGGACTCTACTTCGTCAAGACGGGACTCGAAAACATATTGGGTCTACTTGGCCTCCTCTTCGGATTTCTCAAGTCTAAGAACTCTCTTTTCCAACGACTCCAATTCTGCCTTCATTGCCTCCACTGCATCTTGAAGGGAATTATCTTGTTGGTTCAACTTTTCGTACACCGAGTTGAGAACTTCTTGGATCTCCTTCGCAGTTTTCTCCTTGGAAGAATCCTTCACTTTTTGCAAATCCCCCATCTTGGCTTAACAAGCACAACTCTCTCGAACTAACTCCAACTCATTGAGGATGCGTTGCGTCTCGTCATTGAACTTGCCCTCTATGGACTTTAACTTTTCAAGACGTGACTCCACAACACCTTGGATCTTTTTGGCATTCTCTCTTAGAGTTTCCATTGTAGCCTCTAAGGATTCGCCACGCTCAGACATCTTCACATCCAAGCCATTAAGAGCCCATTCAACCTCCTCCTAGATCCCTTCCAGAGACTCTAACATCTCAAAATCCAACGAACCCAGTTTCTCAAGGTTTACCGACTCTATCTGTTCGAACACCACCTTGGCCTCTCTTTCGAAGTCCAAAAGTTTATCGAACCAAGCCTCTACGACCGTTATGAATTAGAGATTCAACTGTACCTTATTTTTAAGACGGTTGCTCATCTTGTCAAATTCATTCAGAGTCTTTCTTACATCGTCCATTGTCAGTGTCTTCTTCTTTGGTGTCATCTCAATCACCACTTTGCCACGAACTAGTCTGATCCCTGATCACTTCGACTAACTCGAACGCAAGTCACCACCACGCTTGACTGCAACTACAAGCTGGAATCTACCACACTTGACTGCACCTGCAAGCTGGCTTGAACGCAAATCACCACCACGCTTGACTACAACTACAAGCTGGAATCCACCACCCTTGACTGCACCTGCAAGATGGCCTGAACGCAAGTCACCACCACGCTTGACTGCAACTGCGAGCTGGCTCGAACGCAAGTCCCTTCCTCGACTCGCTCTGATACCTCTTGTCACGGGGCTAGATTTTGACCCTAGCGGATCCGTGCGGCCTTAGACGCATTCGACGCAAATCAGTCGATTCCTACGCCTAAGTCAGCCTTCAACCAGCCTTGTGAGTACTCATGCTCGACAACGGCTCCAACAAGCCCTCCAGGTTTCGATAGATCTTGTCACGGGCTAGACCTTTGACATACGAATCGTACGGACCTTAGTCACTTTCTCGGTTGAAACGTCGGCTAAGTCACCCTAAAATCCCTTATCACGGCCTTAGGTGAAGCTCTCTCGATAAACACCTAACTCTGCCAGGATTCTCGCTCCAGAAGATCAAACACTTCCTGAAGCCCTCGAACGAAAGATGGTTCTAAGCGGAAACTAATCAAAGAACAACGGAAAGAGATTGACAGCTAGAACAACGAAGAACACTCAAGAACAATAAAGAACACCCAAAGAGTTTAGAGTAAATGCTTCTTGTATTACTCAAAGTGAAGTGAAGTAATGTGAAGTAGTGAAGTGATTTACAAGTGAGGATGGAGCCTCTATTTATAGTTGAACTCCCCTACATCCAACGGCTCAGTTTAAATTACATCGACGGTCGAGATTGATTTTATCTAATCAAATCTCAATTCAAATCTCTAATTATCACAAACATTATCTACAAATTATATTTCAAATAAATAGATGATGCTTTGACCGAATTACCCTCATGAATCCTCCATGGATTTGGCTAAGTCCTGCGGGCTAGCGGGCTTTCTAGCATTCTCCAAGTGCCGGGCCAAGTGTGATGGTTTTGGCAAGCTCGTTACACCACGCAAACCCTTTTTCTGATTCTTGCGCCAATGCCTCGGTCCTAAAGGTTTGGTCCACGCCTTCCTCCAAGTGTTGGGCCACATTTGGCAAGCCCGTTACATCGCGCAAACCTTCTTTGGCTGATTCTTGCACCAATGCATTGGTCCCAAAGGTATGGTCCACGACATTCTTCGAGTGCTGGGCCACATTTGGCAAGCCCATTACATTGCGCACAACCTCCCTATCTGATGCTTGCGCCAATGTCTCGATCCAAAAAGTTTGGTCCGTGACAATATGCATATGCGGAGGCAGGTGCTTATTTATTTGTTGCTGACATGGATGACTGTAGTGAGTATATTGGTTGTGGGAAGCCATCTAATGGATAAGTAAATTATAAATTCTTTTTGTTGGTTATAAATTTCTAATTCGTTGAGTAGTAAACTATGGAAAGAGATGCATGCAGTTACTAATTTCTTGAATTATGAAGATATGTTTGGGCCTCGGGAAAAATTATTATACGGTCTCGACTCAGCACGGTCTTGCCTACTAAAAATTAGCCACTATTTTTTTAATCATTTTTATGCCATATAATTAGGGAGTGAGTGGTTACATTGGATTTAAAAAAAATGAGTGGCTGCATAGCAGTTGATTATGAATGGGTTGGTGACATGGAAAAAAAGATTAGTTGGCTAATTTTTAGTAGTGTGACTATAGATAACGTGGTGAGCTGGATCTATAAAATAATTTATCGGGCCTTGAATAAGATAGTTGGGAGAAATTATATCATAGGAGAAATTATTACATGATCTCGGCTCACCACGTCATCTATGGTCCCATACAATGAGATTCATTCATTTAATGGCATATAGAAAAGATGTGAAGATTCACCTTGGAAAAAAAATGAGATGAAAAATTATTATTGGATGTGACCATAGATGACGTGATGAGTCAGACCATCTAATAATTTTTCATATCATAGGCTCTTTCCACCACTAAAGCAATAATCCCATCCAATAGTTTTATTCCATATCAACATTTTTTTCAAGTCATTTTCTGACCTAATTTTTAAATGTCAAATATACTCTCTTCTTCCCCAAATTACTTATTTCCCTTCCCTATTCGCAGCCTTCAATCACAGAAGAATCATAAAATCAATTATTTTATGGCCTAATGTGTATTTGTTTTAATGACTTTAGAATAAAAAATCTTTGATGTTTGAACAAATATAAGCCTTGAGTTGAGTTTACTCCTTGTATTATATCATAATGGAAAGTTGGAAACCTTTGATGTTTATCGAAAATAAAATAAAAAAATCTTTCGCAGAACCACAAGTATCAAATCTCTCCATTTTAGTTCATTCTCCACTCTTTAATTGGGACGCCGCCTACAAACTTCCAAAGTAGCCATTACAATATGCTTAAAAATCTCAACGAATCAGGCTGTGATTAGGGAAGGGAAATAAGTAATTTGGAGAAGATGAGGGTATATTTAACATTTAAAAATTAGGTTAGAAAATGACTTGAAAAAGATGCTGATATGGAATAAAACTATTGGATGGGATCATTGTTTAGGTGGTGAGAACGGCCTATGATATATTTTCTCGATAGTTAGAAGTGACTTTTCAATCCACGTGTTTCATCGGAAAATTGAATTTATTTAATTATTTAAAAACATTTGTGATTTTTTTAAAAACAAACTTTAAATTACATTTTAAAGAATTCATTGAGTGATTTCAGTAAAAAAAAATGCTATCTTTAAATGATCTAAATTCAAGCGGTATGAGATTTTGTAATTACATCAAAATATTAAAAAAAATTATTTTAGGTTTGTGGTTTAGGGGTTTAGGTTGTAGGGTGTAGAATTTAAGGTTTATAGTTAGAATTTAGAGTTTATGGTCTAAGATATAGGTTTTAGGGTGTTAGGGCTAGAGATTTAGGTTTTAGATTTTGTAGCTTAAATACGAAGAGTTGTGTAATTTTTTGGGTAAAGTACACAAATGGTCACTAAACTATCTCTAAAAATACAAAATGGTCATCAAACTTTCAAATGTTACATAATAGGCATTAAGCTTTATTTTTTTTGTTACAAAATGGTCACTGAACTATTAATTGTCGTTAATTGGGTGACGTGAAAGTTACAGAAATTTGAATAATATAACATTTAATCAATTTATTACTAATTTAACTCTCATTATTGATGTCTAAATTGATTGAATCTATAAATATTTAGGATTAAATATGTTTATATAAATTTTCGTAACAGCCACGTCTCTCAGTTAACGACAGTTAATGGCCCAGTGACCATTTTGTAATAAAAACCAAAGTTTAATGACCATTATGTAAGTTTGAAAGATTGATGACTTTTGTATTTTTAGGGATAATTTAGTGACTATTTATATACTTTATCTAATTTTTTTACACAACTTGTATATCAAAATATAACCATTAAAAAAACTTTACCAGTGAGACTAGTAGATGATTGGCACATGTTTTTTGATTATTTTTTAAAATATCTTATAATTTTTAACTGTTCTTTTTTTGTTTATAAACTTTAATCCTTTTTTGAATTATTTACTGCTTTCAATAAATTTTTAATTCTTTAACACTTTTTATAATATTTTTAAACATTTCCGAACTTTTAAATTATATATATTTTATAATTAATTTTTTGAATTATTTATTGTTCCTCTTAGCTTTTTGAAAATGTATACACAACGTGCAAATTATCATTCTAATTCGAATCATCTAAAAGGAATAATATTATTAAGGGTAAAACTTTGATACACAGGCTGTGTAAAATTAATTTTACACAAGCGTGTGTATTTAGACTATAAAAACCCAAATCCTAAATTTCTAACCCTAAAAAACTAAACCCAACCCTCTAAACCCTAAATTCTAAACACTAACCTTGAATTCTAAATCCTACAACCTAAACCCTAAACCTTAAACCCTGAACTAAAATCCTAATCCCTAAAATTAAAAGGCACGTGTAAACTAAAGTTTACACGGCCTGTGTATCAAAGTTTTTTCCTATCATAAATACACATCTTAGCCTCTTTCTTAACCTTTTAATAACACACTATACAGACAAAACTGCTCGAAACCTCGAATCCGTATCTTCTAAAATAAACATCTTTTTTCCCACTAAAATTAATCGTTGGTTTATATCTTAGCCACTTTCTTTTTTTTACATGAATTTATATGATGGATCTTAATATTTTTTTTTTATCAAAGACCTTAGTATTATGTTTTGACCACCTTATTTTGTAATTCCATTACCAGCAAATAATAGATAAAATTAAAAAGAAAAATAACTATATATAATTCTTCTGCAGAATCCACTGTCAACTTCTTTGAGAGCAAAGCAAATGGAAGCGCAAGCGGCGGAAATGGAGAAAGATTTCGTCTTGCAATGGGGAAACATAAAGAAGATAAGATGTTCCAACAAACAGCACCACTTTCGCAACACCAGAATCGGCGGCGGCGGCGGCACCTCCACGTCGCCACACTCTTTGCCTTTCCCCAACAGGAAAACAGGCTCCTCGCCTGTTGCCAGTCGTCACAAAATGTAAGACAAAAAAAAACAAAAAACAAAAACAAAATATCTTCATCACTTTGTTTCTTCGTTTTTGTTTTGCTTATTGATTACCCATAACTAGTCAATGCGTCTTCAAGTGTAATTATATATCTGGGATTTTGGTTTTCTGGACAGAAATTCGGATTTGGGAACGAATAAGTCGAGACCGGCATTGGCATCACCGGAGAAGGAAGATAGGTACTATGCAACAAGGGGATCGGGTACCTTGATGTTGGAAGATAATCATACACAAAAGGCTTTGATGGCTATGAAGGGATGTAAACTAAAAACTATATATAACAAACATATTCTTACTATTTTTATTTTTAAAATCAAATTTTTATTTCTGTTAACCAAATATGTTTTTCAATTTTTAAAAAAATTGAAGAATTATTTTCTGAAAATAAAAATAGAAAATATTTTGTAGAAGCAGACCTTTAAATTTATAATCAGAAATAATACATTAATTAATTTTTGACAAAAATAAAATATTAATTAGATCATAGAAAAGAGGGCACATTAATTTTTTTTAAAATGAGAAAAGAGATTTATAAATAAATTAGCAAGGACTTCAAAACTTGAGCTGAAACTGTCAAAGCCACAACCTTCACAGGCCACAGCCTCTATGCATTTCTACTTTCCCTAATTAGTAATTATTTTTCTATTTTGTTTTGATGTACATGAATGGACCCTATACTCAGCTCACCCAAAGACTACCTACAAATGTACACTTCAATAACCAATCTGTCATGACCATGAGATGAGAACTCATCCATTCACCAGCAGGAAATGAACCGACCATTATGATTCCGGTACTCCTCCCTCATGCCCGGATAAAAAGCATTTCGTTTCGTAACGGAATCACATCTTCCGGATCGAGAATGAATGAACATTACGCTTTCAGTCGTCGAAACCCAAAACTCTAATCTACTGCTAACTCGCTGGCCATCCTTGCAGCTGAGAGCCCCTGCCGCACGTTTGGTCCAATGAGACCCGCCCCAAGATGCAAACAGTTACACGGACAACTCAAGCACCTAAAAGTTTTACCCGAAAGACCAGCAGACTGGAAAGCCACTGCTGATAACTACAAAGGTTCCAAGATTATTGACGCTTTTGTGAATACAGAAAGAACAAATGGTGCCTCCTCCCCAGGATGTATGGTTGTAGGCACTATTGTGTAACCCTTTGGTTCAGGCTCTAAAACCATTTCACATGATATTTCTCGAGAATTAACATAATCCGTACCACCAACTGATTCGTGCAGGTAAATATTGTAAGCAGCACGACGACCACGGGTTTTGAGTATCCTCATTCCAATGTAGAACATCTGTGAGTCATGACTAGATTGATAATTCCTAAAACCAGCTGCAGTTCTTGAGAAGCTAACACCCTGAACAGTTAATGCCACTGAAGGTCAGAAATTTCTTCAAAGTAGAGGAAAAGTAATAAACTCACTGAAGACCAGTTATATTGTTTACCTGAGTTAAGGTGATGAACACATGAATCGGATAAGAAGCATCTGGACCAGTTGCCCTCAATCGGAACTGGGGATTTTGATGCCACGAATTATAATCTTGACAGCCACCAGCACTGTAACCACGCCATTGTCCATGGACAGAATACCGCATCTCAGGAGGGTATACCCGACATATATAAATTGATCTGAAGTGAATTTGGAAGTCTTGCCATGACATCCAGAATATACCATCATTTGACTGTTGAGCAGGAATCAAATAAGTCATAAAATTGAAATCCAGTTGGAAAAACAAGGTCTAAATAAATGCATTTCTCCAATAATTCATGCCAAAGCAAAGGAACCAACCTGAGGAACATGTTTCAGCTTGTGCCTCATCCTGTCCGTCCATTCTGAAGATGAATCAGACCAGGGACCATTCCATTCAACTTCATTAGCCCAAGGGTTTCGAATTTGAACAAGCTTGTGTCCGTCGACTTCTCTTACCTGGATTAAATTAATGATTTTAATCATAAACCCTTTCGACAGTTCTTTAACAGTTAATTTGCTATGCAGAGCAAATTAAGAGGTAGCATTCCAGTATACCTGAAGTAATGAGTATGCATGTCCTTGTACAATGCCACTGGAAGAAACATGCACATCAGAGCCTGATGGACTTCCAGCACCAAGAAGAAATCCTTCTTGTTTAAACCGCAACAACTGAGACCATAGTCTACCACTGGCAAGATCTATCTGGGCCTGGGGACTTCTCATGTCAATCTCCTCACCGGCACCTCCAGTAAGATCAACAAGTGCATCCTGAACAAGCCCACCTTCTAGTGCCTCATAAGAACCATGCAATTTTGCATATGCCTTCTCCAATATAGAAACCCATAGTTCATTACCCTTCTTGCTGGTAGCAAATGCTGGTTTGCCAGGTGACTCGCATGGAATC